>VNJO01003842.1:0-171961 GCA_008042535.1 Drosophila tani | reverse complement strand
GCCTGTAAATATTTTCTGAAAAAGGGTAATCCCCCCTCTGTGGCATTTGCAAGGGTATTTCCACAGAGGCTTATATTTTTTCATTGAATTGTGAGTGTTTTTTGGCCGAATCAAAGCCTAAGAGCTGTGTTTTTTCCATAGAAATTCCTCTGGCAAAGTTATAATCTCTGAAAGCTACAGTTATGACTTTTTAAAACGAGTGTCAGGCGGAAATGCATTGAAAAGGCTGCAAAAAAGCATGTTTTTTTAGAAACCCCAATCAGAGTAGTAGTTGCCTTATTTTTTTCCAACTAATTTAAGAATAGCAGAAACAATTAATTGCTTTATTTCCGCCAGAGGCCACCTGTCATCGCAATTTCTGCTTTATAATATCAAGACCAGGCAAAGACTCCTTCCGATTCTCATTTGCTCCATCTCCTGCTCCGTTCAGGCGTTAAAGGAGCGCAGCATCATGATGTACGACATGGCGGAGCGGACAATCTGCAACGTGGAAGCAGACAGGCGGAATTAACCCACCTGGCAATGTCCTAGTATCAACAACTCACCGTGGAGAAGGTGGCCATGCTGGCCTCGAAGAAGTAACCCTTCATCTGGCACGGGCGCTGGGCCCGCATGGCGGCTATGAGGAGCGCCCGCTTGGTGGGCGCCGAGAACTCCGTCCAGCGGCTCTCGTAGAGCCCGTTGCCAAAGTCCTGGCTGGCGCTCTTGATGTTCTCCCCGCACTTGGAGTAGATGAACAGGGCAATAAGCAACGATCCCACGAAGGCGATGAAGTACAGGCTCTGCGGCTTGGGGAACAGATCCGCCACCTGGAACCCAATGAAGCAGATCTGCAGCGCGGACAGGAAGAACTGCAGAAAGATCAGCGGCCTGTACTGGTCGGCAATGTGGTCGGCAATCTGCAGGCCTTTCTGGTGGAGAAGCAGTATCTGGACCAGGCTCTCCAGCTCCTCCCGCCCGCCCACCGCTGGCAGGTGGATCATCCGGTGCTTGGCTATCTTGAAGATGGCGCACACGTTGTAGGTGAAGAAGAAGAGCAGCGTGTCCACGCACAGGGCCATGGTCACCGCACTGTAGCTGGCCATCACGTTCCAGAGGTAGGTGGGCACATACCACCAGACCACCTGCAGGTCATACGGATACACACCGTTGTGGGGCAGCTCCAAGTGGATGCCCTGCTCGCCAACGTTGCCCCGGATCAGGGCGACCACAATGGCCACGAAGGGCTTGATGGCCGCAAAGATCCCGGCCAGCCCGAAGCAGCGGGTGTAGGTCAGGCTCAGCATCTGATCGCTCTCGTTCTCCTCCTCCACAATGCCCCGGGCAGCGGGCCACACGCTGATCTCTGAAAGCTCACCTCAGATGGAATCTTTCTGCAAGTACCTTTACTTACCCTTGTCCAGGATCCCCCGGATGCGGTATATCAAGCCCACGAACTGCTTGCGGTAGTAGCAGAAGAGCAGGAACTTGACCAGCGTCAGCATGCTGGCGAATGTGGAGCCCAGGGTGTCGGACAGCAGGCTCACCTGGGTGATGTACTCGCGGGCGGCGAGGAACATGGGCACCATGAACAGGAACAGTGGCCCCATTGTGACGAAAGTCAGCAGCACCCGGTCATTGGCGCTGGTGGGGCTCCACAGGTCGATGCCCATGCAGCGATAGACGAGTATTTGGACGCGCAGCGATTTGTCCTCCTTTCCCTGCGACTGCTCCTGCTCCTTTGTTGGCTTTGTCGCTGGTCCCTGGACGTCGTCACTCATCTTGAACAGCCGGATTACACAGAGGGTGCCATGTCCATCGTGTGGCTTTTATAGGGGCGAGGCGAGAGGCGTGGCAGAGTCGGTGGGCAAAAAGTCAGGGGCAGTGGCAGCGAAAGTACAGGCGAAATTCGCTTGATTGGTCCTTAAATATTTTTTAAAATTTAGTGGCAACACAAAATGTGTGGAACCATCCCGAAATTTCACAAATTTTATTTTCTCTAAACTTACAAAAATCACAAAAATTTTACCAAGATTTCCGACTAAAACCCTGACAAGTCCTGGCAACTATTTCGAAAGATTCGATGCCCACATGCTTGACTGTGTTTTTTTTTTCTCCTAAATGCGAAGGCGGAATAGGATTTGGCACTGCTTTCATTAAATATGGGTTTTTTTTGCCGAGCAGAGGAGTGTGTATGTGGTGTGTGATGTGTGGGTGGAATCCAATTGCATTCATGGCTCTAATTACACGATTTTTTTGTTTGCTGGCCTTTCACTTTTATTCTATTAAAAGACGGGCCCATTCTTTGGCTCTTCTTCACAATCAAATGGCAGCCCTCGGTTCCCAGGAAGTGCATTATAATTTTAATGAGTCTGTGGAGATGTGAGCCCCCGCCATCGCCGCCCAGGTCGCGCACAGTGCAATTATTTATAGCCCCGTAATTAGATGCGATTTGCCAAAGCTGCCGTTGACATTTGATAAGAACCCTGTAATTTGCCAAAGACCGTGAGCCGAGGGTTAGGGTTAAATATTTTCAAATTGACAGGTTTAAAGTTTAGCGAAGGTAGGCAATAGGCAGTGGAGGCAGTTTAGGTCTCTAATTAAGCGAGAAAACTAATGATACGGTGCATGGCGTGCATTTTTGCATTATCTAAACATTTGTTTGCATTTTGATATCCTTTTGGCCCTAACTAAAAGCCAGTTTGAATTGATTTGAATTACAATTTGTGCCTCCAGGACTAATGACGGCTCCCTCTCACACTATTCATATTTCAGGACTAATGAAGGCTCGCTCTCATACCAGTCGGCTTTGGCATCCATCAGCAATGAGCACAGATTTACCACAAGCATTGAGAATCACTTTACAAATACACATTAAATCAGGAAAGCATCAACACAATAACAGGAAATGAATTTAAATGAATCGTTTAAGATTAGTTAGAATAAATAATGGAATAATAATGTTTTACATGAATTTAGTTAATAATAAACATATTAGCATAGGTAGTTAATAATAATAATAAACATATTAGCATAGGTAGTTAAAATTGTTTAAAGCTTTGGTGCTAGAAATTTAATGAAATAAATAATTATAATCAATTTTATATAAAATACTTAAATTTTCAAAAGGAATATTTTTAATAAAATAAGATATACTAATACTTTTTAAAGTTTTAGCATTTTTAAAATTTTAAGTATAACTATTCTTACTTTTTTTTGTAATATACATTTTAACAATATTTGAGGTCTTTCTGAAAGCATATTATGGCCAAAAATCAAATGAGAGCCAAAATTCATACATTTTCTGATTCACCATTAAAATCTCAATTATTTAAAATAAAAATATTGAAATAAAGAAGAAAATTTTTTTTTTTCGATTTTTCAAAATTTTGTCAAAAATGGACAAAAAATTATTTTCTTTAAATTTGTTAACTTAATATGCGGATTTATTAACCAAATAAAAACTAACATAGAAAAGCTTTCCGAATTGAAATTAAGGCTGTTTTGTCTTAGTTATGAATATTTTTAGTTGGGAATAATGGCTTTTAAAGAGCTATGTTATGTATCTTCAAGATGCAGCTAAGTATCCGGCAGCTAAACAAATTATACTGTATTTATATTTTTTTAAATCGACTTTGGAATCGTTTTAAAATTTTTAAAACCATAAATAAATTCAGCATTTTGCCAAAATAAACAGAAATGCTAAAGCAGTCCTAGTATAAACGTTTATTTTTTGTAATATACATTTCACCAATATTTGAGGTCTTTCTGAAAGCATATTTAAGCCAAAAATCAAATGATAGCCGAAAGCTGTACATTTTCGGATTTGCCATTAAAATCTTAATTATTTAAAATAAAAATATTGAAAAAAAGTAGACAAATTTTTTTTGTCGATTTTTCAAAATTTTGTAAGGGGTTACATCATTAAAATTGTCAAAAATGGACAAAAAATTATTTTCTTTAAATTTCTTAACTTAATATGCGGATTTATTAACCAAATAAAAACTAACATAGAAAAGCTTTCCGAATTGAAATTAAGGCTGTTTTGTCTTAGTTATGAATATTTTTAGTTGGGAATAATGCCTTTTACAGAGATATCTTCAAGATGCAACTAAGTATCAAGGCACCTAATAAATTATACTGAATTTATAATTTTTTTAAATCGACATTGGAATCGTTTTCAAATTCTTAAAACCATTAATGAATTCAGCATTTTGCCAACATAAACAGAAATGCAAAAGCAGCCCTAGTATAAACGGGGCCTTAGGAATGGTGGAAAAAAAATCGATTTTATTTGAATATATTAAAAAACATTTTTCCAGGCTTCAAATTAATTCAAGGAACATTTAACCGATTATAGAATTAATTTTATTTCAAGTTTTAGACCTTGGCGCCTCCAAATGAGAACATCGAGGTTAAAAAACCACAATCGATGTATCGCCTTTGCTAAAAACATCGATAGGAACATCGATGTTTTTGTAGCCCTGTCAGTTGTATAACCTCAGCCGAAAATCTTTCTATTGTCGATTGCAGCAGCTCGAATTCGTACAAATAAACCCAAAAAGTAAGTGGAGGGCTGTAGCCAGGGCCTTTGCCGAGTCCGCAACTAACCAATTCCTTGTGCTTATTCACAGAAATGGCTGGCGAAGGCGAGAAACTGACCGGCCTGTCGAAAATCTTCAATGGCACCACCATGGCCGGCCGTGCTAACGTGAGTAGTGTGGAGTTTCCCCCACTCGTGGAGCTGTGTCCCTAATCCTGGTGTTATGCCACCGATTCCTTCTTGCAGGTGGCCAAGGCCACGTACGCCGTGATGGGCCTGGTGATCGCCTACCAGATTTTGAAGCCCAAGAAGAAGTAGAGTGTTCCTCCTCCGTGTGCCACTCCAGCAGCTGAGGGTGTGGAGAGCTGTCGCCAGACTACGGATGTAACGCTGCCGGCAACAAGACCGCGCGGCAGACGTCCCCGGTGCGGGGGCGTGTATATTTTATGTGTAGTGCAAGACCTTGAAGGAATAAATAAGTTGAGAATGTAACACACTGAAACGCAACGTGCATTATGTAACGATCCTTGGTCTGATGGAGCTTCTAGCTCGGGGAGAGCTACCGCCTGCGTTTGATCTTATATGGATGCATAGGAAAACGCAGGAATGTTATTATACATACCTGTGGGCACTTTACTTACCAGTAGGGGCTTCCAATACTGGAAAGCCCTATCCAAAACAGAACTGTCTGAAGAATTGCCTTCCTCAACAGACACTTTCTTTAAATATCCAAACTAAAGACAACTGATCTGATAACTGAACAGAAAACTTGAAACACAAGGTTATGATAGAGCAAAGACAGATCCAATGCAGCCAATACCACTGAAACATCATGTGGAAAACACCTGCAAACTCTGTAATCCCAAAAACCACCTGAACACTACTAAAAAGTGAATCGAAAGTTCAAAGATGCACAGCACTGGGTCGGTGTCAATGGTTTGGGAATGTAATTACCAAAATTCGGGTTTGATATCCTTTTTCGTTTTTGGTTTTCGTTTTAATATTTTATTTAAAGTTTTTATTTCATTTCAAACTTGCTTTAAATTTCCTTTCATTTTCGTGGGTCTTGGGGGGGGATTTGAGAGGGCGTTATGGGGTTTAGAGCATTCGCTGCCCCCCGGCTTATCGAAATTTCAGTATTACTACAAATTAATTTGAATGAATTGAATGTAAAAATGGTTTACATATACTTGTATGCCATGTATATATGCCATGTAATCTTCTCCACCTCCACCTCCACCTCTTCTCCTGCATTATCATTCTCCTCTACTCTTTGCTCCTTTTTAATATTCGTGCTCCTACACTCTGTTTCTTCGCTCCTTTGCCTTCTTTCTAACCGTTATTGTAATCGTTATCATGCTTATGCTGCTGTTGCTGCTATCCTTGTCTTGTCTGCGCTTGGTGGAGACGAAAAACCAGAGATGATGCAGTTTAAAATATAGGTATAAATTAATGTTTATATCATTTATCAATTATATATGCTATAATATACCTTTTACATGTATTGTGTGAAAGCAAGCTTGCTTCGTTACGTTTACGTTTACGTTTACGTTTACTCATCATTTCATTTAATTTGTGTTTGTTTTTCTTTCGATTTCTGTTTCTTTTTTAATAACTAAACATTGCCTGGCATAGCAAATATCCCACTTTGCGTGGGCGTGGCTGGGGGCGTGTGTGTAGGGTCAGTGTGTATGTGTTTGTGTGTGTGTGGACTAATTAATATCGCTATATGCACTTTGATGCCATTGAAATCATGTTTCTGTTTTGTTTAGAGCAGCCTAGCGGAAAGTGCCTTGCTTTTGCTTTTTTCTTTTCTTTTGTAACTTTTCCTCGTTTGCTTTGCTTTTATTTTATTAATTCTACTACATTTAGTCGCATAGTCCTGCGGGGGGAGGCGGGGTCCGGAGGGCGTGTCAGGGGGAGATCCCGCGCACCGGCTGGCTTCGGGGGACTGAGAGGGGGATCCTTACCCCGTTCGTTTCGCCGGAATCTTTCGCTTTTTTGTTTTTGTTTATTTTGCGGGTCACGAGTATAATCGTATTAATTACTGGTAATTACTGTGTGTGGGCTTCCGCTTTCGTTAAAAATGTTTGCTTGGAGTGTTTGTTTGTTTCTTCCTTTGTTTTTGTTGTTTTCGCTTGGATTTTGCCTCTATAAATGTATAGGTGTGTGTGTGTGTGTTTGTTTGTGTTTAGTATATGCCATACATATCATATCCATGTTAAGTTACAGTTACATAATGAATTACACATTTATATAAATTGTTTAAATTTCATTTTGTTTCTTCGCCACCCATTGCGTTACGTTACGACACGTAGCGTTACGTTACGTTACTTTGCCGTTCTACCTTGAGCATAAACGTTCGGTCTGTCTTCCCTTTGTCGATTGCAGCTTTTGAATTCTTTTTTTCAGATTGGTAGCAGGCGGGTAAATGATCATCGATTAACTAATTATCGCCGGCAACGGCCGAGGTGGCAGCACTGGCTGGCCGGCGACAGTGACGGCGGCGGCGGCGACCTTGCCACCCGTGTGCGATTGCGCTGAACACTTCGTTATTTTTTCAAATTTAAGCTTGGTTCCACTTGGGTTTTTCTCGTTTTAGGGGGATCAGGGTTTGTCACATTATATATATAGATATATATATATATTTATATATATGAGTGTGTGTTTGTATACATATATAGGAGCCCGCAGAGTACAATTTGTGACGCAAGTGTCTGTTGTTGTTGTTGTTTATAAGACGACAAGATTTCTATATGTATGTATTTGTTTTACTTTTGAACTTAACTTTGCGCTTAAACAAACTCTCCTCTCTCCACTCTCCACATCTCTGTCCCTGTCTCATTCGCTTTCACTTTCTCTCTCTCTCTGTCTGTCTGTCTCTCTCTCGTTCGCTGTCTACACAGATAGATCGATATCGATAGATATTAGATAGATACGATAGATTGTATATATAATGTATATTGTAGCATAATCATAAATTAGAATTATTAGTTGATTTTTTGTTGTTTGCAAAAAAGTTAAACAATATGTATATATATATATAAGAAATTAAAGCATACGCAGTGCCAAAGGTTCATTTTGATGTTTTGTTTATGTTCTTGTTGTATCGTTTTCTTGTTGTTGTTTATGTTTTTTGTTTTAAGGGAAAAGAGAATCTACTACAAAAAAATAATAAAGGTAATTATATAAAAGTAACATAAGATTATGTAAATTTGTTTGACAAAAAATACACTCTGCTATTTTATGTAAGTATGTATGTATATATGTAAATTGTATGCATGTAGAGGTGTATGTGTGGTGTGGTGTGGGGTGTTGTGTTTTGTTGTTTTCTTGTGTGTGTTTTGTTTAAATATTTCTTCTTGCAATTATTATTTCCTTACTCGCTTGCTCGGTTGTAACTTGTATCTTCTTCTCTCACTTTCGACTTGCGGTTATGTTCGCTACTGTTTTTCTTTCTCTTGTTGTTTTTGCTTTCTGCAGATTTTCTGTGGTTGCTGTTAATGTTGCTCTCGCTCTCGCTCTTGCTCTTGCCGTTTGTGTTTGTGGTTCCTCCTCCTTCTATCCGTTATTCTCTCTTCTTATCTCTCTTATTCCCATTGCTCCTTCCCTCTTGCTCTTTTAGATAAGACAATCAATCCATCTCCTTCCAGCTCCAGCTACTCCTCCATGTCCCTCCATATCCGCCTGTGTGTGTCCGTGTCCGTGTGGGGGCTGCTGCTGTGGGGCTGTGTTGGTGGTGGTGCTGCTGCTGGCTGGCTCGGGTGTCCCACTGGCGGCACTCAGTTCGCGTGCCACTCGCCGCGATTGGCTCCGCCGCCGGCACCGCTGGCGTTGTTCGCATAGTAGGGCTTGCCGGGTCCGGTGCCCGCCGCTCCGCCAGCTCCACCGCCGCCGGCGCCACCTGGCCCACCATTGCCGCCATTGTTACCTCCAGGCGGTCCGACCGGTGTTTGGCTTCCGCCACCGGCACTGCCGGCCGCGCCACCACCTCCACCGCCTCCGGTCACCTGGCGCATGCTTTGGGCACGCTGCTGTGCCGCCGCCGCTGCCACTGCGGCCGCTGCCTGATCCCGCTGTTGGTGCTGCTGCTGTTGTTGTTGTTGCTGTTGCTGCTGCTGCGGATGCTGGGGGTAGTTGTTGGGCCGCTGGATGGGCGTGGGATATCGTCCCTGGCCGCCGCCACTCTGGCCCACGCTGCCCACACCATTGCCGCCGCCATTGCCGCCCACCTGGGAGCCACCGCCGCCGCCATTGCCGCTGCCACTGCCCACGGCTCCGCTGCCACGGCCGCCAAGGGCATTCATATTGCCGTTGCCGCCGCCGCCTTGCCGCTGCTGTTGTTGCTGCTGTTGAGATTGCTGCTGCTGCTGGAGCACCTGGTTCTGGAGATCCCACTGGAAGAGGGGAAGGGGGGATTAGTAAAGGTTAGGGGAGGGGAATTTCGACTGAGACTCTTACTGCGCCATAGTTCTTGTGATGCGGCGGACTGGGCTGCGACTGCACCTGCTTGGCCAGCCCCAAGCTCATGTCGGCGCTCAGGGGGCTCTTCAGCTGGCGGCCCATCTACAGAAGAGATGGGAAGAGATGGGAAGAGATGGGAAGAGATCGGAAGAGAGTATTGGAGTTAGTATTTGGGAATTTTAAGAGAGTAATAATTTAAGATCGAGTCCTAATATTTAACGTAAGCCTCGGAATCAGTGTTTAATGATTATTTAATTATATTTAACAGAGAATAGCCTAGTCTAAACTAATTTAATATATTTAACCCAAGCCTGGTTATCATTTTTCTAAGCGAATATTGCTTCTTTTATTAATTTAAGATCAAGCCCAGATATTTAACCTTGGAAGAGATCGGAAGAGAGTATTGGAGTTAGTATTGGAGTATTTTAAGAGAGAATTAATTTAAGATCAAGCTTAAATATTTAAGCTAAGCCTGGTAATCTTTAATTAATGATTATTTAATGATATTTAAGATAGAATTACCTAGTCTAAATTAATTTAATATATTTAACCCAAGCCTGGTTATCATTTTTCTAAGAGAGAATATTGCTTCTTATATTAATTTAAGCCTGGTAATCATTATTTAATGATTATTTAATGATATTTAAAAGAGAATTGCCTAATCCTAATGAATATATTTAATGTAATAATGTAATATATTTAACCCAAGCTTGGTTACCATTTTTCTAAGCGAATATTGCTTCTTATATTCATTTAAGATCGAGCCCAGATATTTAACCTAAGCCTGGTAATCAGTATTCAATGATCTTTAAAAGAGAATTGATCTTTAAGAGATAATTGATCTGTAAGAGAGAATATTTCTTCTTATAGCTAAGCTACTCTTTCTTAAGAGTCCCTTACTGTTTGTTTATTTTGAAAAGATTATGACTGATCAGGTTTCCAAGACTTTTTCTGGGCAAATTAATAATGCCAAAGAATATGGAGATCTGGAAGAAGGAGATCTATATTTAATTTAAATACTTGCACTTCAAATGCTGCAATTTCATAAACAAAACTCCTAAAGTTCGTATATAGAAGGTTAAGCCCTTTAACTAACTCTTTAAAAACTAAATAAAAGTTTTAGCCTACAGGATGTTGTAAACCCTAAACTGATATCGATAATTAGAGTTGTTTGCAAACCGATAGGACCTGGGGGCAACCCTGTTAAAGGGGGGTGACAATAACGAACTGTAAAAACTCCTTAAATTTGAATATCTCAAGGAAAACTCAAAGAACAAACCCAATACCCATTTAAACCATTCCGATCTTGCTTTTCTTGATCACCCATCACCCATTTACCCCCTAAGATCATATCAGATCCTTCCTGGACTCCTTCTACCATCTCCATCTACCAATAAACCCCCTCCTTGCATCTAATCAAGAATTCTCCGTTTTTAATTATGCTTTAAAAAATATAACATGTTAGTGACACAACTCAGTGACTTTTGAGAGGCCCTCGCAATCGGACTCCTTGGGGGCTTCTTCTTGGCTTACCGAGTCTTGCATGTGTCCCTGGCCCTGGCTGCCCTTGAGATAGGCCGCTCCGGGCGTGGGTCCGCCGCGGTACTGGTTGATATTGGCCGCCGTCAGCAGCTGCGAGTTCATGAACTGAGTGTTGAAGGTGCCCATCGTGTGCTGCGACTGCGGCGGTCCGGGTGGCCCATTGGAGCCGGGCGGACCGCCCTGATGGCCGCCATACATGCCCGCCGCTGTGGCCAGGCCATAGCTCTGCGCTCCGCCATTGCCCTGCGGCGGTGGTCCGCCATAGAACTGGGGACCGCTGGGGCCGCCGGGCGCCGAATTCGAGTAGTAGCTGTTCGACTGCAGCTGATGGGCGCCGGGCGGACCGCCCTGGCCCGGATGCTGGGGCGGTGGGGGGCCCGCATAAAGATTCATGTACTGCTGGGCGGTGTAGGGACCGGAGCCGGGTCCTGGTCCTGGGCCTGGGCCACCCGGGCCACCCGGGCCACCGCCACTGCCCACTGCCGACTTGGAGCCTATGGCCCCGATGGGCTGTTGGCTGGGCGGCGGCTTGGCCGCGCCCGACGACATCATGGAGCTGCTGCTGGACGAGATGATGGCCACGGCCGCATGGTTGCTCGGATTGCTCAGCTGCTGCGAGCTGGGCTGGCCAAAGGGGCCGGGACCAGGCCCGGGGCCGCCGCCCAGACGGAACTGTGACGAGAGATTGGAGTACATGTCCGGGGCGGGGGCTGTGGGCGGCAGATTGCCGCCGTGCGGCGTCTGCATGGCGTACGCATTGACGTTGACATTGAAGGGTCCGCCGCCGGCGGCTGCTGCCGCCGCAGCCGCTGCGGCCGCATAGTGGCCCGGGAAGCTGTGGGCGGCCGCCGCCGCTGCCGAGTAGGCGGGCGAGCGGCTCGAATGATCGAGCGAATGGAATGGAGCGTACAGGTTGCCGCCCTGCGACGGTGGCGGCGGCGCCATCTGCGACGAGTTGAACACGGCCACCGCCGGCGGGCTGGGGATCGTGGGAATGCCTCCGACGCCGAACTGCGGCGATGCCTGGTAGAACGACGGCGGCTGCTGCTGCTGCTGCTGCTGTTGGTGGGCCTGCAGCTGCTGCTGGTGCGCCTGCTGCTGCTGCGAGTGCTGCTGCTGCTGCTGCTGGCTGGGCGGCGGGGACATGCCCAGGTGCTGCTGCTGTTGCTGGAGCTGCTTGGCCTTCTGGTGGGCCTGCTGCTGCTGCTGGGGACTGGGGTAGTCCTCCTGCTGGAACTGCTGCTCCAACGAACCCGCATCGAAGGGCGAGCCATGGCCATAGCCGTGACTGTGGCCGCCAGGCACCGGTCCTGGTGAGGAGAGCGCATGGTGCTGCTGCTGCTGCTGGTGGTGAGCCTGTGCCTGTGCCTGCTGCTGCTGCTGCTGCTGCTGGTGGTGCTGCGCCTGCGCCGCCGCCACTGCTGCCGCCGCCGCCTGCTGCTGCTGCTGGTGGTGGTGGCTCTGCATGTGCACCGCCGACACCGCGTAGTGGGGCATCTGCTGGTGCTGCTGTTGTTGCTGTTGCTGTTGCTGCTGCTGCTGTTGCTGGTGCTGCGAGGCGGCCACTGCGGCGGCCACGAAGGTGGCGGCGCTCATGGGGCCACCGTTATCGTCGCCGGTCACCTGCTGCTGGCCCACCTGCACCTGATGCTGTTGCTGCTGCGGCTGCTGCGACTGCTGCTGCTGCTGGGGTTGCTGCTGTTGTTGCTGCTGCTGCTGCTGCTGTTGCACCTGCGACGGTCCCTCGGACATGGGCGTGGCCGACTCCCACACCTTCTTCACGCTGGCTATCTTCATGTTGAGATCCGCCGTCGAGTTGTTCTGCTGCTGCTGCGAGTGCTGCTGCTGCTGGCTGGCCGTCTTGTCGTCCACCTTGAGGGGCGTGGGGGGATCGTCGCCGAAGCTGAAGCCCAGTTTCATGTCCTGCGAGTCCTCGCCGCCGCCCGTCGCCACCTTGCCGCCAAAGCTCATCTGGGAGAGGGCGCTGGACAGGCTGTCCACGGTGTTGGGAGCTCCTCCTCCTCCTTGGCCGCCGCTGGACACTGAGAGCGGTCCGGGCTTGGCCACCACGGCAGCGGCGGCCGCCTGCTGCTGCTTGTACGTGGAGTTCTCGAAGATGATCGTGTTGACGGGGGCGCCAGCCTCCAGCAGGAGGCTGGACGAGGGTCCAGAGCCCACGGCACCCAGGGGTGTCTTTTCGCCAATGGCGGGCAGCTTCTTCTCGCCTCCGACCACGGAGCACGGGTCGCCGCCGCCCTTCTTCTTGTCCGCCGAGGGGAGGGCGACCGAAGAGGATGTGGCAGGAGCTGAGGCTGCCGCTGCCGACGAGGAGGAGAGGCCGGGCGGCAGGCGGGACGGCGAGTCCTTCTGCGCCTCGTCCTTGCCCACCAGCAGGGCAGTGTTGTGGCCGGTGGTGGCCAGGGTGGTGGCAGTCTTTTCCTTCTCCTCGCCGCCGCCGAGGGCGGACCCATCCTTGTCGTCCTTGCCGGGTTTGTGCAGGCCGGCACTGAGGGCCAGCTGGTTCTGCTTGGTCTTGTCCAGGTCCGCCTCCGACTCGGAGGTGCGCTGCTGCTTGCCGTACTCCTCGTAGCCCAGTCTGCCATAGCTGCGTCCCGCTCCGCCCGAGCCTCCTACGGTGGAGGAGCCAGTGCCCACGGGCTGTCGTCGGTAGCCGGGTGCGGATCCGCCGCCGCCCCCGCCTCCGCCGCTTGAGAGGCCGCCACGTCCGCGTCGCGAGGGTTCGCCGCGGGGTGAGAAGCCAGCCTTATTGGCCGCAGCCTGACCGGAACCAGGAGCACTGCTGCCCGACTCCTTGGGGCTGCGACGTGCTGCTCCTGCTCCTGCCCCACCGCCGCCGCTGCTGCTGTAGCAATCCTCGTCCACGTCCTCCGAGTGCTCCGACTGCTCGCCGCCGCTGCCGTAGTAGCGTCTGCCGCCGCCGCTGCCGCGACTGCTGCCCCAGTCACTGGAGCTCCTCTGGCCTCCGCGGTAGCTGCTGCCCGAACCGACTGCTCCAGCGGCTGATCCGCCACTGCCGCTGCCGCCATAGCTGCGTCCACCACCACGTCCTCCTCCTCCGCCTCCTGCTGCTCCACTCCTGGGACTGGGCCGCTTATTGCCCGACTTGTCCTCCTCCGCCTTGCTGGTGCTGGCCTTGGCCTTGTCGTCCGCCTCCAGGGCTCCTCCGGACTTGTCGTCCTGCTTCTCCTCGCCCGGCTTCTCAATCTCCACACTTCTTCGGAGGATCTGCGTGGGCATGGTCTCTGCCGCCACAGGGAGCGACTTTTGCTGCTGCGGCGAGGCGGGCAGCTGCTTCTGCTGGGCGGCGGACTCCTCGCTGAGGCTCGGCTGCCTGGCCGGGCGCTGCAGGATCTTGATCTGCACGGCCGAATCGTGGCTGTGGCTCGAGGAGAAGCTCTCCTCGCGGTGCCGGTGGTGCACCTTCTGCTCGGCGTCCGTTTGCTCGGCCCACGAGGAGCAGGAGCCCGATCCGGCTCCCATTGCGCCCACAGAATCGTCGCCGGCCGACGAGACGCTCGTCTTGCGGTGCGAGTTCTCCGAGATGCTCCGCGGCAGCGCCTGCGCCTGCCGGTAGTCCTGGCCGCGGGTGAATCGCTGCTGCTGCTGCTGCTGCTGCTCCAGTTCCTGTTCCTCTCGAGCGCTGGCACCACTGTCGTGCCGGTTGCGTCCGTAGCCACCGCTGCTGCTGCCTCCCACGCTGCCGCCCCGCTGCGCATAGCCGCCGCCGGAGATGGTGCGTCCCTGGCCGCTGCTGTTGGCAGATGCTCCTCCTCCTCCAGGCGCTCCTCCTCCTGCGCTGACGCCGCCCTTCTGCAGGTAGCGGGAGTTGCTGTCAAAGGCGCTGCTGGCCGAGGCGCTCTTCTCGAGGCGCGGCTGCTGCTGCTGCTGTTGCTGCTGCTGCTGCTGCTGCTGGCGCTGGAAACGGGGCGGTAAATTCGATTGGAAATGGGTGAGGAAGACGGTCTTCTGACCGTAGTCGCCGCCTGCCTGCGACGAGGAGGAGGCGGCCGAGGGAGCTGCTCCTCCCGTGGGCGTTACGCCGCTGCCCAGGCTGGAGATGCTGCCGCGCGGTCGTCGTCCGTGCTGGCCTCCGCCCTCGTCTTCGCTGACATTGCCCAGCGCAGCGGATGGGGGTGGGGCCTCGCTGGATGAGGAGGCGGATGCCGAGGAGGAGGCTCCTCCTCCTCCCTCGCCAGAGCCCGCCAGAGCTGCTGCCGCCGCCTTCTTGCTGTTCATCTTCATCTCCAGCTCCTGCAGCTTCTTGGCTGCCGCCTGCTTGCGCTCCATCTCGCGGCGCTCCTCCTCCTCCTTGCGCTGCTTCACCCGCTCGTAGACACTGGCATCCAGAGCGATTCCCCCGGCCACTGGCGCGATTCCCACGTTGCCAGAGCTGCCGCGATGGCCGTTCTGCTGGCGAATATCCTGTTGTTGTTGCTGCTGTTGTTGCTGCTGCTGCTGCTGGAGTTGCTGATCCTGTCCACCTTCTGGCTGCTGCTCGCGCTCACTGCTCTCCTTGCCGCGCTGCCAGCTGGAGGCGGCGGCCGAGGTGGAGCCGGAGAGCTTGCGTTGATCGGAGGAGGAGCTGGAGCCATGCTGTTGCTTGCCGCCGCCCTGGCCCTGACCCTGCTGGTGCTCCTCCGGAGTGGACTCGTCGTCCGAGAATGTTAGTTTCTTCGTATAGTCAATGTCGTCCTGCTTTGTCCAGCTGTCATCCTTGGCGATGGCATTGAGGCGCTCGAGGTCCTCCTCGCGGATGATGGGTCGCTGCATTTGGGCCACCTCTGGCTCCACCACATAGTCCTTGTCCTTGCGTCCAGCGCCTCCACCTCCTCCATTGGCCTGCTGCTGCTGCTGCTGCTGTTGCTGTTGCAGCGACTGGGGCGGAGTGGGAGAGCCTCCCAGGCCCAGTCCCGAGGATTGTGGGGGCGAGGAGGCTGCCGGTGGACGCTTGGGAATGGCAGCGGCCGCCCGGAAGCCACCGCTGCTACCGCCGCCGCCGCCGCCGCCTCCAAGCACCGCCGGCGAGGCAGAGCGGGCGCCCAGTATCCCGTTCTGATAGGGAGCGCTCGGCAGGGCCCTGGACTCGTCCAGGGAGCCGCCGGCCAGGATGGAGGCTGCTGTCGCACCCGAACCGGGCAGGGGAGCACCGCTGCGCATGAACGAGGGCATCAGCGAGAGAATGGGCAGAGGCACGGCGCCGCCGCCCGATCCACTGCCGCCGCCGCCGGCGCCATTACCCGCCATCTGGTGGTGGTGGCCCGGGCCCTGTAGGTTGAGGCCCTGGTCCGCCGCCGCTGCCGCTGCCTCCTTGGCCGCCTTCTCTTGCTGCTGCAGCCAGGCGGCCGTGTCGTTTTGCGGGCGAAGGCTCAGTTCGCTCATCTCCCCGCTGAGGCCGCCGCTGCCGCCGCCGCCGACGTCGTCGCTGCCATCTCTGTAGTCGCGATGTGAGTGGTGGCTGCCATACTGACGCCCGTGGCCATGGTGGTAGTCCCGATGGTGCTGCTGGTGATGATGCTGCTGCTGCTGCTGCTGGTGGTGCTGCGTATGCTGGTGGTGATGATGGTTTTGCTGGCTCTGGTAGTGGCTGCTCTTGCCCGCTCCCGCTGCCGAGCCCACACCCGCACCCGAACCGCCGCCGGCGCCGCTGCCAACTGTGCCGTCCAGCGTGGGGAACTCGTACTGAAACTGCGGACTCTGGTAGTGGGGCACAACCTGCTGCTGCTGCTGTTGGTGCTGGTGCTGATGCTGTTGGTGCTGCGACTGGCGGCCAAAGTGCGACTGGCCACCCGAGCCCCGCTCGTGTCCTGTGGTGATGGCAGACCATGTCTTGGGCGAGTTGATCGAGTGTCCACCCGATCCCGAGCCGGATCCGGATCCTCCTCCTCCTCCTGTTGAGCCGCCGCCGCCGGACGATGATCCTCCTGCTCCTCCGCTGCAGCCGCCGCCGCCGCCGCCGGAGTTGTTGATTAGCTTAAAGTTTTTGTTGCCGCCGCCGGAGCTGGCGTTGTTGTTGATGCTACTGCTGGTGGTGCCGCTGCCGCTGCCGCTGCTGTTCACGAACTTGCCACCGACGTTGTTGTTGTGGTGGTGCTGCTGCTGGCTGTGGTGGTGAAGTTGCTGCTGCTGCTGCTGCTGCTGGTGTTGCTGCTGATGGAGTCCGCCCGATGCAGATGCAGCTCCTCCGCCGCCGGCTCCCGCTCCTCCTCCTGAACCTCCTCCTCCTCCTCCGCTTTGGGCAGTGGTGTTGTTGTGGCTGGAAGTCGAACCAGCCGCGCCCGCTCCCGAAGCTCCGCCTGCGCCCGCTGCTCCCGATGTGGCTCCTTCAATAAGCAAGGGAATACAAGGGTTATATGCTTACATCTTTAAAGATACGCTCCCGGAACCCACCTTCGACTGAGACTAGGAGATTGTTGTTGCTGCTGGTGTTGGTCTCGGCCTTCAGGGATGGCAGATTGGCTGGTGGTCGCCTAGCGGACGGCACTTTGCCCAAGATTTGCATTCCATGTTTACGTGGCACTTGATTCTTTTGTGCAGATGGTTCACTCGACTCGCCCTAAGGATGGAAGGTGAATGAGGATACAGGATGAAGCTTAGAGCCTAAGGTAAAGGATACACTAAACAAAAAGAGCGACACTTACACGGCTATTCTTGTACATGCGATTTATATCCAACGCTGTGAATTTGGGCTTGGCATTTCGCTCTCCCCTACTTCCCCCCAGTGTACTCATGCTGCCAATAGATCCTCATTAGCGTTAGCTTCCTTGTCGCCGCCGCCGCGCTCCGCTCTCTTCCCGACGCGCTGGAGGATGGGCTTTGGATGTCGCTGCGCTGGGAGCTGTGTGGATGCCGATGGGGCTGCTGCTGGCGCTCTCTTTACGCTCTCTTTCTCTCGCTCTCTTGTGCTGGGATCGCCGCTCTTCGTCGGCTGGTTCTTCAGTCTTCCTGGTGAGCTGCAACAAAAAGGAACGGGGAGATGGGTGTGGAGCGTGAGTGAGTGAGTGAGGAGGAGTGTGAGCGAGGCAGCTGATCCCCGCAATTTGTTTACTGCACACACTGGCTTTGGGGGCTTTTGTTTTGGTACCGATTGCTCTACTCTGCTCTTGCTCTACTCTACAAATTGTGCTCAGCCGGGCTGTGTGTTCTCTTCTCTTCGCTTCATCCGTCCCACCTTCCCACTCCCACCCGCCACATTTGTGCGAACAATGTTTGGTGCGAGCGGGCCAGCCAGTGCGCCACTGAGCGCACGCAACTCAGGCCGCCTAAGGTGGGCGGCTGCCAAAGCGAGACGGTTAGATGAGCACGGCTCTCACCTCTCTCTCTCTATCTCTCTGCCCACACAGCAGCGGCAGAAGCGGCAACGCATTGAAAGAAGTATTTGCGGTGGCGTCTTGTAATTATTGGAGGAGGAGGGGGGAGCCGAACAATGGCTGACAACTACAACTATAACTGAAACACAACAACAACAACAACAACAGCAACGGGGGCTGTAAAAATCCTCCCAACAACAATGGCCCCAGTGGAGGAGCATTTAAAATGTAAGCAATTTTGGAATTTGCACGAACGCAATGGCTGGCAAGAGGGGGAGGGAGTGCGGCAGGCAGGCAGGCAACGCAAGACAATAAAATGCTTGGCAAGAATTCTTTTTTCCTTTTTGTAATAACAACAACCATTGAGAAGCACAGACTCCCACCACAGTACACAAACACACGCACGCACGCACACACACTCAGTTCACTGACGCAGAGAGCGAGCGAGAGAGAGACGACTACGACGCTGAGATGGCTTTGTTAGTTATTATTTAATCGCCGAGTGCAATTTTTTGTTTTACTTTACTCTGATAGTCAGGACCTATTATTTATGTTTTTATGTGCACGGTGGCTGGTGGAGCCAGCATGGGGGAGAGGGGAAGGGAAGTCACCGTAACATATACCGTTTAAACACCGCAGCACTCACACAGACACACACGCACTTAGAGTTTGGTTTGTTAGAGCGAATGAGGAGACAGGGATGAGAACTGGAACTAAACTAAACTGAAGCTGGAAAATGTTGCAATTTGTTTACTTTGATTGCTTTGCTGTGCGCTGGCAAACACTGCCGCCTGTTTATGCGAAATTTGAATGCGGTTAACCGTTTACTTTCGCACAAAACTTTTGATTCTGCTTTCCACCGTCCAACATGAAGTTTGCCGCTGCTTCTTCTTCGCCGAGTTCTTCCTCTTCCACTTCGAACTGCTACTCGATTCGCATGTATTGCGTGCGTGTGAGTGGTGTGGAGAACGGCGTTGCCACACCGGGCGCAGGTATCGGGACGGACCGCGACGAAAACTAATGCGACAGCACCTGACAATTAATAAGTGATTTAACAGCCTCGATGCGTCGCACCTTGGATTTGATTGCCAATTACACGCAATTTGTGTCCGAACACCACGGCAAAAGGTGTATGGCAACAAAACGGAAAACCTGCCGCCTGCAAATGCAACGCTGGTCTATCGTGGGGGCGTGAGCGGGACAACACGAGGGCACCCGTGCGCTCCCTCACATACAGTAAATTTAACAAAGCCAGCTATCGTGCATTTGTTTTGTTTTTCCCACCACTGTTTTTACTGTGAACTGCCGATACCGATGCGATTCTGGAGAATTAACCAGAATCTCGGATTCCGTGCTGGCCACCCACCGGCCACCCGATTTCCAGAATCTCGATTTCGCCAGAGACTCCGCGAGCGGCCAGTGTGGAAGCGAGCACGAGAGAACGGGGAAAATAGAGCTTACCCTTTCGCACGCAGCGCACACACCGCAAACACAGTTCGTTGCTCCTTGCCTCCTTTTTTTTTTGCACTCTTTCTGGCGCTTACTCAGCGCCCGTTCTGTCGCTTGCGAAAACGGAACGAAAACAACAAAAGCGCAGCCGAACGCAATGAGATGTTTGCCGTTAGCAGTTAGTTGTGGGGACACGTTTCACAGGCGCCTTTGTTCGCCAGGCAACCGCCGCCGGAGTCTGCGATTAAACGATTCTGCTTGGACTTATATTTTATTATATATTTATATTTTATATTTATATTTTGTTGGATTTCGTTACGATTTTCGCCCGTTCCGTTCGCTGTGTTGCGCTGGCTGGCTGGCTTTGTTAGCGCACTCGCTCTCGCTCGCTCGCTCGCTTGCTTGCTTGCCAACTCTCTTCTCTCCTCTCCGCTCCCTGTCGCCGTCTTTGTCGCTCCCTGCCTCTCGCTCTCGCGCGCGGCAACGGCGCTGTCGCTTTTTGCAAGTGTGTAGATGGAAAATGGTATCGGATCGGTGGAGGCCCCAAAATGCTCGGATACGAAACCCGTTCGAATCACTTTTCGCTCGGCTATATTCGCTGCAGATTTGCACTCACACACACACGCGCTCTTTCGACTGGCGCCCGACTGAACTAGGCAGCTTATCAACTGGCTTTTAATTATTTGCGATGCGTTCTTTTCACGTAATACGTAATTGTCATTAGTTTTAAATCGTCATATGTATTATTTTTTTGCCATTTTGCGGCGAGCGTTGCCAGATGTGGTCGATGTCACCAATCGTTATCGAGGCTGCCACTCTTGGCGATTAGTGGCGCCATCGATAGTTCTACTATCGATGCAAGTCAAGTCAGAAGTTGCATGGAATTTTAAATTAACAACTTGAAAACGGAGAAGTTTTGTGAACTTGTTCACTTTCATTTATTTGGCTATGGCGATTTTGGCGGAGAAAGTCAATTTCGAACGGAAGACAGAAATCAGCTGATAAGGGAGAATAGGTGTGACCAGCGTTCAATTTCAGTACGGCAACGTAGGAGCAGTGTGGCCAGAGTTAGAGAGTGAAACGCTAATTATGTTGTTTACAGCGCAGCAGCTGAAAATTGTATTTATTTAATTCAGTCGCAAGTCCTGCAAGATGATCTGTCGCCTGTGCCTGCGCTGCCTCAGCCCCGGCAGCGCCGTCTTCCTGTTCGAGACGGACGAGACGCTGGCGGAGACGCGGCTGGTCAAGATGATAGCCAAGTTTCTGCAGCTGGAGGTGAGTGTCGCGGACAGGGAGTAGCAGTAGCAGTCGAAAATCTTAGCCTGATAACTCCCCATTGGTCGTGCCCAGATCCTGCCCGACGACAGCATCTCGACCAGCGTGTGCACCGACTGCTGCGAGCACTTGGAGGACTTCAACGGCTTCTGGCAGCTGGTGGAGCAGAAGCAGTGCTCCCTGAAGAAGGAATTCCTCAACGTAGACGTCGACTGCGTGGCCATGAAGTGGACGGGGGGCGTGGACGTGGACGTGAACATTGACGAGCTGCCGCTGGCGGCCAGTGACATGGACGAGAAGCCGCTGGACATGCACAACCTGAGTCTGCTGGGCAGCGTGCTGGATGTGGATGTGGACAGTGTGGAGGTGGCCTCCCAGGCGCCGGTCTCGGTGTCCGTCAAGGAGCAGCTGCACGAGGACTCCGAGGAGGATGAGAAGCCTTACTTGGAGACCCTGCCCGCGAGTGATAGCGAACCGGAGGCACTGCCTGTAGAAGACTCCTCGGATGGTAATGCCTTGACCTTTCCCAATGGTTTCCCTTAGCTAATTCTTCCCGTTTCCCTTTCAGATGAGCCGCTGGTCCGGCTCCAGAGCAAGCCCAAGCCGCCGCCCAAGCGCAAGCGCACGAACAAGGATCGGGAGAGCGGCATTTCACTCGACCAGGAGCTCAAGGACCTCCTCGACGATGGCAGCAAGCGGCGGCGCCGCAAGACCCAGCCCAGCGACGAGCAGGAGACCGAGCTGCAGGCCGTGCTCGAGCGCAAGCCCAAGGGCTGTTCGCGCGCCCAGCTGGCCAAGCGGTACGAGGAGGCCATTGCCAGCTACATGAGCGCCAGCTGCGACCTCTGCGACTTCAGTGCGCCCTACCTGTCCGAGCTGAAGTCGCACTTCCTGGAGGTGCACCAGCGCGAGTATTACATCAAGTGCTGCGGCAAGGTCTTTACGCGCGCCTCCAAGCTGATGGATCACATCCGCAAGCATGTCAATCCCAAGCTCTTTACGTGAGTCTAGCCCCAAAGAGAGTGCTCCTTCCTCTTTATATATATTAAATCCCTTTAGCTGCTCCATCTGCCAGAAGTCTTTGAACTCGCAGGACTACCTGGCCACCCACATCGAGACGGTGCACAACAAGGTCGCCCAGATTGGCAAGGTGCTCAAGTTCCCCTGCCCCAAATGCGAGCGCACCTTCAGCAGCGAGCGCCGCATGGCCAATCACCTGGCCAAGCATGACACCGACCAGCTGGAGCACACCTGCGAGATCTGCTGCAAGAGGTAAGTGGGAAACAATAGAGCTGTAAAACTATCGACGATACTATCGATATTATCGATGGTGTTGTGCCCCGCGTCACTATCGATTGTTCTTTTTCACCATCGGTACATCGCGTTAGCAGTTAATCAGTGAATTCGTATAAAATTTACAAGTTTTTGCCAATAAATATAATCTTAAGTTTGTATATTCTTAAGAACGGACCAAAACATTTTTCTTTAATTTCCAATCATTGATATCAAAAACTATTTTTATATAAAATCTATATAGACAGTAATTGTGATAAAATTTCTTTCATTATTTTTATTACATAAAATGTTATATAAATTATGCCATTTAATTTGGTTTGTTTAAGCAAAGTACATTTTTTAAACACATTTTATTTTGTCGATAGTATCGATATTATCGATGGTTTGGACTATCACTATCGAAAATATCGAGTAAGGGCACTATCGATGGTTTTACAGCTCTAGCTTGTTGATAATATATCAAAATATCAATATATCGATATTTTTTACAAAAAAATAAATATTTATATCGAAATATTTTTTTCCCTGATATATCGCATATCGATATTATTTGGAAATATACTTTTTTATATTCTTTAAAATAATGTTACCAATATATGCAATTTTTCGAAAAAATTTAACATTTTCATTGCTAAAAATGTGAAATGAAGTCTTTTAAGATTTTACTTGTTTCCTTTCTTAAACTATTCAACCTTAAGATCTCTGTTATTTAATGGAAAAAAGTTGATTGTTTAATTTTTGTTTAGAATTCAACAATTCAACAAAATTATAATGCATTTAAAGTTAATGTTATTTTGGCGGGCTTAAGATTCTTATACTGAAATATAAAAATATCAAAAATATCAGATATATCGATACATTTTGCTGATAAATATTGCAAAAAGTCCGATGATATTTTTAAAAAATTATAATCATCGATACGATATTTTTTACATATTTTCACTAGAGCTGTAAAACCATCGATAGTGCCTTTACTCGATATTTTCGATAGTGATAGTCCAAACCATCGATAATATCGATACTATCGACAATATAAAATGGGTTTAAAAAATTTACTTTGCATAAACAAACCAAATTAAATGGCATACTTTATATAAGATTTTATGTAATAAAAAAATGAAAGAAATTTTATCACAATTACTGTCTATATAGATTTTCTATAAAGATAGTTTTTGATATTAATGATTGGAAATGAAAGAAAAATGTTTTGGTCCGTTCTTAAGAATATACAAATTTAAGATTATATTTATTGGCAAAAACTTGTAAATTTTATACGAATTCACTGATTAACTGCTAACGCGATGTATCGATGGTGAAAGAGAACTATCGATAGTGACGCGGGGCACACAACACCATCGATAATATCGATAGTTTTACAGCTCTAGTGGGAAACAATCCCTCTGCGTGCGCCATCTCCTTCTAATCCGTAACTCTCTCTCTCTCTGTATCAGCTTCGCCAACGTCCATCGGCTGCGGCGACACATCCAGTCCATCCACGAGGACCTGCACCGTCACGTCTGCGACATTTGCGGCAAAAAGTTCAAGTTCAAGCCTTCGTTCGAGCGACACCTGCTGGAGCACCAGGGCGTGGTGGCCCCTGCGGTGCAGTGTCCGGTGTGCGGCGTGTGGCTGAAGAATGAGCATAGTTTGCGGCTGCATCGCTTCACCCACGACAGCACGGACACGGTGTGTCCGCAGTGTGGGAAGACCTGCTCCTCGCGCACCGCCCTGCGCGGTCATGTGAAGTACGCCCACAAGCTGACCACCAACCTGCAGTGCACGTACTGCGAGAAGAGCTTCAAGCAGCAGCGCAACCTGGACGAGCACATGGCCATCCACACGGGGCTGCTGCTCTACAACTGCCCGCACTGCCCCAAGGAGTGCCGCTCCCGCTCCAACATGTACGTCCACATCAAGCAGCGGCACGCGGACGAGTGGCTGCGCGCCAAGATGGCGCGATCGCACAATCCCCAGTTCAAGCCGGGCTCCAGCGAGGGTCAGACCTGAGCAAGACCCCTATAGAATTCAGCCTAAGCTTCTGTGAGAGATAAGAGAGAGAGAGAGCACACTAATGTGCTTTAATTAATAAATGTACACTTAACTTTAGCTCGCTTCTGTGTGGGTTTTCTTTGGGATTAGCTGGGAAAGGGAACTATTAAACTATTGTCTTAAAAATGGTTATAAAGAAACTGAGACTAGTTATTCCCCCATTAAGTTGGAGGGACTTCTGTCATCTTCCTCTTGCTGTAAAGCAGGGATGGGCACGTAGAGGCTCTTTCGGCTCCCAGAGCTGCTCTTTACGCCATGTTTTGGGGGTTGGTTCAGCCAAAGAGAGTCCTGTTTCGGCTGTAGGATATAAATATAATAATATAGATAATATAATATATAAAATTAATAATATAATATAATATATAACATATGATATATTATAATATATAACATAAAATGTATTATATAATATTTATTAAGACGTTCGTTCTGGCCTGTTCCAACTTATATTTTGCCTGCAACAGAAAATATATTTTTCAAGTCCTCAGTAGCTAATGCTCCTAATTTTAATTTAGCTTTTAGTTTTTAAATATATAAATAAATAAATGAAATATTATTTAAATGATCTTATTTTTCCCCAAGCCGCTGAATATTTCTATCCATTAATAGCTTTGAGGTTAAGGTTGTCCTCTGTTATAGAGCTCTTAAATCGAAATTAAGGGCCCATTCCTGCTTAAAAGTGAGTCTATTTCCTCTCAGGCTCTAAGAGGACTCCAAAAAGTTCATATTTATTTATGTTGAAAAAAAATACAAGTCTTCTTGGCATCATAAAACCTTTCTCTAGAGATATAAATTCAAAAAATTGCTTGCTAAAGGTTGGTCACAAGAGAGTTTATAGTAGGAAAAGAACTCTATTTGTACTATAAGTATATCCTCCAGGCACTTGTTTTTTGATCAGGAACGTGCATCCAGTCCAGATCAATAGGGCAAAATCCCAGACAGTTGGGTTACGTCTTGTGTAGACAGCCATATCAGAAGTTAATTCGAAAGGTTCCCACAATGTTGCGTTGTGAATGAGTTGGTCATATTGCAAAATTTTCGATATTTAATACAGTAGTTTACAACTAACTAATGTTTACAATAAAAAGCGACAGTTTCCATATTATTTCAATGAATTTTCTTTTCAAAGCTTATAGGCTTTTGCGCTTTGGCGCCTCCCTTTTATAAATGCCTCATATCGATAGTGCCAGCCAAAGCAAGCGATGTTCACTCTAAAACGTTATCGATAGCCGGCGGCACGAATCGCAGTCGCCATCGGTTGGGCTGTCATCGTCATCGGCGCCAAACGGTCACACTTCCTTTGCGAAAATATTCCAAAACGGGATCCGAATCCAATTGTCTCCTGGTTTCGAGTGCAATTCGAACGGCGTAGTTGTGATAAGAAACTAGCAGTAGCAAAGAAAGTGCAGGTGAGTGACAATGTCGACACATCCTGCGTGCCAGGGTCTAGCCCGCAGCAGGGCCAACAGGCCCAGATGAGCGCTGTGCGAATTTCGCCGGCACCGGGGAATCGTCAGCCGGGCCGCCATGGAAAATTGCCCAGGCGTCGCATATATTTTTTTGGGCCGTCTGGGCGCAGACAACTACAACTATGAATGGCTTGGCGGTGGCCTGGCAACAAGAGCGGGGACCCAAGTTGCAACCGCTAACACGCACACACACACACATACACGGGGAGAGAGCAGGCTTTCGCGAGTGCGAATATCCGAATCCGAATGCCAGTGACAGTGCCAGTGCGAGTGTGTGTGTGTGTGTGTGCGCGTGTGTGCAGCATAACTAGTTTGCCTGCGAATCCTCCACCGAGCGAGAGAGAGAGATAGGGAGAGAGAGAGCGTGCTTGTGCTTGTCAGATGCAGATGCTTCGTGTCCGTCCGCGCCAGTCCGTCCGTCTGTCCGCCGATTTTGCGCATACCTGCACAGCCAGCGAGCCAGCGAGACTCGACTCGACTCCGATTGCGACTCGAACTCGAACCCTAACCCAAACCCCAGACCCAGAGCCGAGGCAGTTGCATTTATCGGGTCGGCGTCGGCTCGTGGCTCGTTTTTTGTGTGTCTACCTCGAGGAAGAAAATTTTCAGCAGCAGCAGCAGCAGCAGAAGCTCAAGCAGCCGGCCGGCCTGCCTTTCCGGTTTTTCATCTCGCCACACTTGCTCCGCTTGTTCCGCCGTTGCAGTTTCCCCCCCGCTGAACGCTCAACGCTCAACGCCGCCGCTCATTGCTTGGACGCCTCGAGACCTCGACGATCGCCCAAATGGTCACCATGGAGAACAGCGACGAGATCCTGCAGATCCTGGAGCGCTTTACGCGCCTGAAGCAAAAGGAGATACCCAAGGAGCTGGAGGACTACCTGCAGTATGTGGCCAAGACCGGTGAGACCATCTTCAAGTGGTCCAGCCTCAAGTATTTGTTCCGCGAGAAGCTGCTCAGCGTGATTAAGCACTTTAACGAGGACTCGCCGCGTCTGGAGGGTGAGTAATAGCCTCTGGCTATTATAGGGAGCTATCTGACCTGTGACCCCGCGCAGAGATTCCCAACTACCCGAACGTGGACCCCTTCAACTATGAGACCATGAAGTCCTCGCTGCTGGAGCGCCTGGACCTCTTCACCGCCGCCCCCTTCACCGTGCAGCGGCTGTGCGAGCTGCTGATCGATCCGCGCAAGCAGTACTCCCGGATTGACAAGTTTATGCGCGCCCTGGAGAAGAACATTCTAGGTGAGCCGATCTCTCTCTCCCCGATCTCTCTCGCTTCCCTCGTTCGTTTGTATCCCTGTATCCCTGTACTGACACCACTCTCCTCTCTCTTTCGCCGCTCTCTCTCTCTTTCACAGTCGTCAGCACCATTGACCCGGGTCGCAAGCGCACCGAGAGCGAGAACGGAGACTCCCTTGATTCAGTTGTGAACGGCGATCTGTCACTCGAGGTTAACATCGACATCGAAATGGAGAACGAAGCTCTGTTCAACAATGGCAATGCCAATGCCGAGGAGGGCGCCGGCTCTGGCTCCGGTTCGGGCTCGGGCTCCAGCTCGGGCGCCGTCAAGGCCAGCTGCCCGCGTTCGGACGACAATGAGATGCCCAAGGCCAAGAAGGCCAAGCTGGAGCTTGAGGGCGATGATCTGCCGGAAGCCGACCGGGAAACCGAAACTGACGCCGCCGCAAAGGCCAAGAAGGACGATGCCCCGCAGGAGGCCGCCGAGATTGAGGAGCCCGACGAGGAGGTAGAAGAGCCCAAGACCGCCAAGCAGGCTCTCAATGGCAGCAAGCAGAAGGTGGCCGAGGGCGGTGCCGAGAAGGCCAAGGAAGAGGCCGGAGACTCCTTATCGATTGCCAAGCCTTCGGAGGCTGAGAAAGAACCACCAGCTGCCGCTGCCAAGGAGAAGGCGGAAGCTGACAAGGAGGCAGGCGGAGAGCCGCAGGAGAAGATTGTCGAGAAGCAGGAGACCGAGAAGGCCGAGAAGGCAGACAAGCCCGTGGAGAAGCCAGCCGAAAAGCCTGCTGAAGAGAAGGCTCCACCAGCCTCCACCAAGGAGGAAGCCAAGGTGGCCGAGGTGGCCAAGGAAAAGGCACCGGAGAAGGCCACCCCACCCGCAGCCGCGGAGAAGAAGGAGGAGGACAAGGAGAAGGCCGATGCCGAGGCCAAGCCTGCTGCAGCAGCCACCGATAAGGCAGCCACCACTGAGGAGAAGGCAGCTCCCGCTGAATCGAAGCCGGAGACCACCAAGACCAAGCCGGAGGACAACAAGCCCGAGCCGGAGAAGAAGGAGAGCCAAAAGCCCGAAAAGACTGAGGCTGCGTCGGCCAAGAAGCCGTCGCCGCCGCCGGAGGAAAAGGATAAGGAGCAGGAGAAGAAGGATAAGGAGCAGGAGAAGCAAAAGGAGAAGGAAAAGCCTGCCGAGCCAGAAGCTGAGCCCGAGAAGAAGAAAGAGGATGAGAGCAAGACTGCCGAGGCTGCTGAGGCAGACAAGGAACCACCAGTAGTGGAGCCCGAGGGCGATGACTCCTCGCCCCTCAACCTCAACGATGACTTGGCCGGCGCCACCACACCCCAGTCGCCGGTTAGCGCCACCGCCGAGTCTGCCGAGACGCCGCCCGCCGAGCCACTCGAGGATGGCGATGCAGAGGACTCTCCCGCCGTAACTCCACCGGCACTCGCCCTCAACGATCAACCCATGGAGGACACTCCCGCCGAGGAGGAGGCCGCCGGCGTCTCGCCCTCGGCCGCCGTCGAGGAGGTGGTCATGGCCGAGAGCGGTCCACCGCCAGCCGCCGAGATGGCCACCGATGAGGCCGACAAGGAGGTCGCCATGGAGGTCGACGACACCAGCCAGGAGGTGATGATCCAATAAGTAGGATACACACATCCATGCGCCACATACAACTACATTCAAATACTACTCTCCATATAACTTAGCCAAGTAAGACAAGCGCCCCATCCTGCGAGTACCATTGATGACCACATGGTGTACTCCTCTCTCTCCGTCTCTCGCCACACTGCTGATCACACACACCTCCAGGACCTCCTCCAGGAAGGACGCCCGAACGGAGCTCCCCTTCGTAGCCGTAAGACGTCGGACTCCGCTGAATGTTCCGTGTTCCATTCACCATTTGTATTTATGTATTTTAAACGCGTATTTTATAGAACATGGATGGGCACCCGCCGCTATACCGATATACCGCGAACCAGTCACTAGGCAGATCAAATACAAGTGCCCATCCAGGCTATAGACCAAGCCCCCTCTCCACCCGACGAATGACAAGTCCGCGGATCTCTACCACACTGTCTCGCTACTGTTTCCCGTATTTTTTTTTTAAATAACCTAGTAGTAGGCGCTGCCCTTGGCGCGAGCTCGAACAGCTGTGAGCGATTGAACACACAATAAACACTATCTATACAATAGGCCAGGTGCGTGCTCTCTTTTGGGGGTTTGTGGGCTTTCAGGATGGAACAGGTACTACTTCCTTTACAGCATATTTTCACATGTTGAACGAATATGATTCCACTGCAGCATCCAATTTCTTTGGTGAAAGTTGATCCTTTTTTGTTTACCTTTAAGTGGGGCACCTCTTTCATCATAGCAGCGTCGAGAGTGGTCATCTTCGGCTTCCTGTTGCAATCGCTTGGACGATGTCCCCATCATAATGAACCGACTCATTCAGGGACTTAAGAATATACAATCTTGGAGTTTCGAAACCTAGTACATAAAGAAAATATTTGCTGTTTATCTGCCCGGATCGCAAGAGAGAAATATTAGCCCTTGCTGAAATAAAAAACAATAAGAAATATCGTTAATAATCGATATTTTCCGAGGCGATAGGCAAATGTTTCGGTCACCTGTTTGGAACAGTGATGCCCAAGTAAGACACTGACATGTTAGAATTGCATTAGTGTGTGTAAAAAACTGAACGTAGTGTGAAAACAAAAATAGCAAACCTTTTTTTCTAATGGCTACGACTAAAGAAATAGCTATTTAACGCTAAAATAGACTAGATTTAGCTGCCAATTTACAGTTTGTCAGCACATGCTGAAATGTAAACATTGTGCGTATACCGGTGTTCGGCCCTATCCCGCGGTATAGGATTTTTCGCAGTCGGCGTCGCTGCCGATCACCCACATAATGCACAAAAGAGATCAGAAGAAGAAGTAGGCACAAAAGAGAACAGAAGAATAGTAAGCACAAATAAGAACAGAAGAACAGTATGCTCAAAAAATAACAGAAGAATCAGTGCAGACAAATTGTAATTGTGTAGCTAGATTTAGCTTTTTTTAGCGTTAAATAGCTAATTTTTTAGGTTATAGCTACTTTTTTGCCATATTACATTATATTTAAGCTTTTTGTTTTCTCATATCTAGCCATAGAGTGTTCAATTTTCACTCATGCAAATGCAATGTTGACATTTGACTGTAGTGGTGCGGACCACTGGCGTATACTGTCCGTGTTTCGGCAAAGCGTCGGCAGAGGAACTTACAGACTCGCGAAACGGGCCCGCGTGCACCACGTGTTTGGAGTGACCTAGTTTTCCTTATGGAAGATCGCGTGTGAAAATGTGGATTATGGTGAATGAATGTTAATGTGATTATATGTGACAGTGGAATCGCACTTTAAGATGCTTGGACACACTTGACAAGGATGAATAAATCAAGGAATTATTGGTGTAATTGCTAATAAATAATGGAACTTTCAGCGGAAATCGATGGCTAGATACCCAAACAACAAGTGTTGCCTGGAAAAACCCTAAGATAAAGCACCGGATGCAGACTTACCCAGGTAAGTACTCCCTTCACTTGGAGTTACTGTTGCTAAGGTGGCTAGTAAAAGATAGGAGGGCTTGATGGGGCCATAAAACCCCGGCTGGCTATCTTCAGCCAGCTACTCGAATCCTTCCCCATTCCCAGTGAAACCAAGCCGAGGAGGAACTCTTTGGCATAGATTGTGTAAGTGGGTGTGGATAACAACAAGCAGGGGCAAACAAGCGAACAGAAACAGAGTAACTGGCCAACCAGCGAGGCGGGCTAACAAACAGGTCGTAATCAAGCTTAGGAAACTAGTTCTAATTGGTTTTGGAACCACGTGTGAAGCCAATGGGGATTCCAGCGGGGCGGCCCTGCGCGCCGGAGCGAACGCGTGGATCATCCGCCTCCATTTCCGTTCCGTTCCGTTCCGATCCGATATCGATTCATCAATCATCATCATCATCTTTCATCATTCATCATCGTCAGCAGCTCCTGTGTCCGCTCCGCTCCCCAAAAAACCGATGCCGGAATCGGTCGACGCTCGCTCCGATTGCGCTCTCTTTCTCGGAGGATATGGCCAGGAGCCGGATTGGGCTGGGGGCCGGGCCGGGGCCGGAACGCGGCCTAGCCCAGCAGCACCTTGCGCATCATGAAGCCGCTGCTGGCGCTGCTAGCGGCGGCCGCCGCTGGCACTGATCCGCGCGCCGGCTGCTCCGGCTCGATGCACTTGGAGGAGCAGAGGTACTGCAGCAGCGGCACCCGGTACTTGCCGCAAAAGTCCACGAACTTTATGTGCTCCACCCGATTGTCGAAGAAGACGCCCCGGCAGTTGGGGTTCACGCAGCAGTTGGCGCTGTTCAGGTACTCGGCCAGGGTCCTTGGAATGTCATATGGTCCTGGTCGCTGTCCACTGGCCTTGACCATGCGCCCGGCCAGCTCCAGCAGGGTCGGAGGCTTCAAGGCCATGTCCTGGACGAAGCGGACTACCAAGGGGTTATCGCGCAGACTCAACTGTGGGTGGAAAAGAAAGAAGGGTTTACGAACGTTGTATGTGTAAAATATGGAAGGCTCTCACCTCCGTCAGGTTCTTCAGAGCCACAATGTCCTTGGGCAGGTGCCGCAGCCGGTTCTTGTGGAGCAGCAGCGACTTGAGGTTCTTCAGCCGGGCAATGCTCGTCGGCAGGATCTCGATCAGGTTGTCGCAGAGCACCAGGGCCTGCAGCTGGCTGAGGGAGCCCACCGCCTCGGGCACCTCGCTGATCAGGTTACCGCCCAGGGACAGCACGTGCAGGCTAAAAGGGAAATTAAGGGGGAAATGGGAGTTACCTAGGATCTTTCTGAAGAATTTATATTCCAGAAAAAAAGTTATATCTTTATCGTAAAAATTCGTATATGAACTGAGTTTATAGATTCGTATCTTAAGTGCTCCGATAAATCGAATATCTCTTGGTTATCATGGTTTTATTATTATTAAGATAATTATTATGGTTTTTAAGGGATTTATGATGATCTATAGATCTAATTTGTGTTTAATTTATGTTGCAATCAGTTCTTACTAAATAGGAAACCCTTTTATAAACACCTATAGGGGAATGCCAAGAAAATCACTTCTAAAAAACATTTGAGCTTTCATTAACTTTTGAAAACCCAAATGACCATCACTTGAGATGCCCAACAAACTCAGAGAAAATATTTAAATTAATCTGATTAAACTAAGAGAGAGTATTAGCATCAATCCCATTGATAGATCGAGTATAATCGACCTTTGGTCTTGGGCAATGAGAGAATATTTACACATATTTATTTATATTAGTATTTATATTTATTATTAAATATTAAATTTTAAATAAATTTAGATGAAAAATGAAGTGACAGATAAGACTAACATAAAGCAGATCCAAGGTTTAACTCTTGGCAAGATAAAGAGCAAAAGAGAGAGCGCTGGAAATCCAAAGACCAGAAGTCTACGACTCGTTTTTTGTGGGAGATGAAGTGTTGTCAGTATAGCTATTTTCTAGTTAAGTCTTAAGCTTTCAAAACAAGCAGAGATTGAATTTAATAACTTGAAGATGTTATTTTAAGGTCTTGAAAAAATAAAGATACCTAAAGATTAGGTTTAATATTTATGTCTTAGTTTTAAGACTCAATTTTGGGAATTTTAAAATGTATTTGTTATGGAACTTAAGCTTTCTTGGAAGTCTGATCATCAATCATCATTCATTCTTCTCTAAACCGAACAATATCGTATACTGTCTTTATGGCATTATGGGATTTAGTATTATATTTCTATATTATATTTATATTTTACATAATATTTTATATAATATAGAACTCTACTAAGTATATTTAATCCCATGAATCACCTTTTCTGTCCCAGTTTACGGCGTAAAAGCCTTACATTTTATGGCCTATAATTCTCAGCTCTCGAACCTCAGGTCTCCTCTTCAAGAGCCCGGGCCCGGTCAAGTGCGGAGCAATCAATTCCCTCCGTAGACCCGTAGACGTTGCAAAGTCCGTGGGCCCTCTGATAACTAATGCCAATTTGAATTTTTTAATTTGTTTTCAACTGATATTTTGGAATTTTTGTTGTGCGCGATATTTTATTATTTCTCTCTTGTTTGTGCCAATTGTTGCTCTTTGTTTATTATTATATTAATACACGGACCTGGGGCCCGTATCTTTATGGGCCGACCAAATCGGTTGGGTCGAGTCGAGTACGTGTTTTCGATAGATTTGGCTTTTACGACGCCAGTCGATCCGCCGATCCGGCGTTATCAGCTCGGCGGCTATATATTACGATCGCGTCTGTGCTTGGACTTTTATACATGGCAACAGGCGGCAGGCAGCGGCGGCGAGCGCTCCACGAGTGGCCAATGTCAAGCCGCAAGAGGAAAGCGGCAAGCGACGCGAGTGCACTGGCAGAAAAAAAGGGGGGAGTTGCCACGACCTAGTTAGCTTGGCGAGGATTCTTTCTACTTAAAAAGCTTAAGATGCTTAATAAAAGGGTTAATTGCTAGCTGAGGCTGAGATAATTTATAAAAAATCTCTAGGCACACTTTTAACTTGGTTTAAAGGTTACCAAAGCCTGGCTAAAATTCCAAAGTGCATATTCCGCGACACTGCAGAGGGCGTATCTGTGTTTTAAAGTCTAAATTCTTATTGAAAAGTATTTATTCCACTCCTAAAGTGAGTAAATTCTTTGCTGAGACTGAGATATTTTATAAAAATCTCCATGGAGACTTTTAACTAAGTTTAATGTCTTCCAAAGCCAGGCTAGAATTCCCAAGTGCATATTCTGCGACACTGCAAAGGGCTTCTTTGTGTTTTAAAGTCTAAATTCTTATTGAAAAGTATTAATTCGGCTGCTAAAATTACTAAATTATAAGCTGAGACTGAGATATTTTATAAAAGTCTCCAGGGAGACTTTTAACTAAGTTTAAAGGTGGCTAAAACAATCCTAAAATTCCCAAGTGCTTATTCCGTGACACTTTGGAAGGCTTCCTTGTGTTTTTAAACTTTAAATTCTTGTTTAAAAATATAAATCCCACTGCTAAAACTTAAATACAAAGCAAAATTCTATTCTTTTTTAAAATCAAGAACTTTAAAAATTTTAAATTTAAAAATAACAAATCCCTCCACTTTTTCTCTCGGTGTTTGGAATAACCCGAGAGACTCAAAACACTTGAGCAAACAACACACAAGAGGGCAGAGACCAGATCGAACTCCAGATCATTGGAACCCCAGACCCAATTAGGGATTACCTACCTTTGCATCTTCCAAATATCCTTCGAAATGCTCGAGATCTTGTTGCCACCCAGATAGAGGTACTTGAGCTGTCGCAGCTCGGTGACCTGCTCGGGGAAGTGGGTCAGCTGGTTGCCGCTCAGATTGAGCTCCTTGAGCGTGGACCCACCGCCGTTGGCCAGCTTGGAGAGCAGCGACTTGGGCAGCGATCCATTGGTCAGCAGGTTGTTCTTGGCGATCAGCGTGGCCAGCGGCAGCTGACAGACGGCGTCCGGCAGCGAGGTGATGGCATTGGAGCTCAGATCCAGAACCTTCAGGTTGACAAATTGCTGCAGCAGCCGAGGAAGACCCACCAGCCGGTTGTGGTTGAGCAGCAGGGTCTCGATGTCGCCGCTGGCCTTGAGCAGGCCCTTTTGGGGCGAGTTCAGATGATCCTCCAGCGTGTTCAAGTCCAGGCTCATGCGGCCAAAGTCCAGGGTCTTTTGCTCCCGCGAGTCCGTGTCCGAGCTGTCCGACGTGTACACCTCCATGGTTGCTCCTCTTGATGCAGTTGCTCACTCGATGGCGCGATCGCTTTGTTTACCACAAAGATCGATCGCTCGCGATCACTCACAAAAAAAAAAATAGACGCAAAGGCAAAGGCAAAGCGCGAACGAAAACAAAAACAGATGCCAGATGCTTGAGGCTTGAGGGGCTTTAGTGTTGGATTGCCAGAGGCTAGAGGCTAGATGGCAGCTGGAATTTAACGTTGGAACCGTCGCGACTTGACGCTCGCTCTGTTCAGCTCGCCCAGCCCAAATGCCAGCGGTTGGCGATCGCGGCGGCTGCTTTACTGATTGCCCAGCGGAGACTATCAGCTCCGGACGATCGGTACCGACTAGTCGTCGTCGTCGTGCTCGGCTTCTCTCGCGCTCACTCTAGCTCCAGCTCTAGCTCTACTCTTCGCTCTTCTCTCTTGGCTCTCCGTCTTCGTCTCCGTCTGGCCGCGCACGAGGCGTATGCGTAATGCCTGCATTGGTAGTACTGCCGCTGGCTGGGTGGCTCTTGGGTCTTGGGTCTTGGGTACTGGGCCAAAGGTACTCGCCTCCGCGTGGGTGGGCCAAGCAGTTGGCTCAGGCAGCCAGGCAGCGTCTAGGAGGCGCTTATCGGGCTCAGGAACTCAGGAAAGAAGAAAATCCATTGGTCTTGAGAGCGAATATACTTTACCATTATCATTTATTTGACATTAATTATTTTATTGAATTTGTTTACGACCTCCACTTGGACGGCTGCTTTGCAATTATAATATAACAATATAAAATATTGAGAGTTCGCCGAGTGGGGGTCCTTTGTTGTGGCTGGGAAAGTGCCTCCGTATCTGGGGGTTGTGTCACCTCAAAATTCCGGGGAACTCAGATCGATTCCTGGGAATTTGTATTGAAAATCTCGCGATAATCTATATGAACCTGGGGAGAATAATATCAAATATATACTTTTTAAGATGAATTGGGTGTCATTTAGGGGTTCTTGGCCTTGACAAGAGTCTTTATTTGTGATTTAGTTCAAGCTTTAACTCTTTAAAGATTTTAAGTTAAGTTTGCCTGAGCCTATGGGTGCCTCCATTAAAATATTATTAATTGTAGATAAACAGCTACAGATATGCATAGATATGCTATCATTTTTAGGGGGAATGTCTGTTATTTGTTGTTGTATTTTTTTGTACGCCTAATAATTATAATTGATGATAAATAATGCAGAAATAATAATAATAATTGATTACTTAGAGCTAGAGGAGCTTAAGGAGTTAATAAGGGAATTATTAAACATTTTTAGAGATTTTTAAAGAATTAATCACTCACTTTTGTTCTCCATAATTTGATTTAAAAATTTAATTAAAGAGTTAACATAATTTTATTATATTAATATACTATTTTATTTAAGAACTATGTTATTTAATAACCTAATTAAAGAGTTAACATAGTTCTATTATATTTTTAAAGAGCCTTATTAAAGATTTAACCATTCCACCAATTGAATCTTCCCATTTAAAGGCTTAACTATTGTAATATTTACTGATTTCTTTACTATTCAGTTTTTTACTGCCTAATAATCCCCAATAAATACTATATTAGATAAACTTTCCACTAAACCAAACCATATCCGGGGCCCAAAAAGATAGCAAAAATAAAACGATCGCGGTCTTGTCCCAAATTAATCATAGCTCCCTAAAAGTTCGACAAACTTTTCAACTGCCTCAATGTTTGCACCGCTGACCGATGGGATCGATTCGATTGATCACACGAGCGCCGGGCCTGCCGCGACTTGAATTTATTTTATTTTATGACACACACCGACCACGACGGCCTGTCAACCCACCAACCCGATCCCAGCCCGATCCCAGCCCCTCCCTGGGACGGGACTTGTGCGAAAGTTATCGAACAGCCCACTTCATCCGTGCAATAATCAATATATATATTTACTCTCGACAATCTTTTGTTTTTACTGCCCGCCGCCTGACTTTCTGTACTTAGAAGCGTCTAATCAAAACATCGTCCCGTCTCCCGCCTCCGTTCCGCCCCCTTTCTAGAGCCTAGAGGCACTTGAAAAAAATATATATTACTTGGAACCTTGGTACGTGCTATAATGTTACAATTTATTAACCAAGTTCACGTTTTTGCTTGAGGAATTTCTAATAAAGTATAGTTTTTTATTTAAAAATAAATTAACTTAGGGTACTTTTGTTATAAATAGTGAAAAATATGATTTTTATAGGGCTCTTTTAAAATGCATACCTTTTTTGTGTCGTAAGTTTTTACATTTATTAATTAAAGTATTTTTAATATAAAATGTCTTTAAATTATGGTAGTTTCGATGTGAAGAGAAATATTTAATAAAGCTATTTGAAAGGTAACTAAATCTGTATTTATGGTAAACCTTACTTAACTTTGACAGATAATTAGAATAAAATTAACAATTTTCCTTAAAGTATGAGGAAATAAAATAAAATTTAAATTACATATATATTAAAATATATAATAATTAACATAATAATAATAATAAATAAATAAATAACATAATTAGGTAGAAAGGGAATTAAGAAGGTTAATAGTTAACTTACTTAATATTTAAACATATTCTGATATAAATCATTCATCCATTGATTGAACAATTCAATATATAGGGGTGTTTCTTCGAAAAAGCAGCCCAAAAGTAGGCAATGATCAATCAAGTGCGAAGATTCCAATTTATCATTTTATAGCCTACTTCTGGGCAGCATTTAAATTTATTTTAAATCTAAAGAGATTTCCCCTTTAATAAATTGTTAAAAAAATTATGTTCATCAATTAAACTCGATCTCCAAAAAACCAAACCCAATTTTTTCTCCAGTGCTCCGATGTTTGCCACCCTTCAGTCAATTTTCTTCGCCCCCGGGGGATTGGGGATTTTGGGCCTGGGACCAATTTTGGCGTGCAAATAATTGTTTATTATCGCGTCATAGGACCGGGCTGTTACTGTTACTGTTGCTATTGTTATTATTATAGCTGCTGTTCTGCCGTTGCTGTTGCTGTCGCTGTGTCGCGTTGATAAGGACACACTCAAAATATCAAAAATATAAATCGATAGCGATGGCGATGGCGATCGCCGTTGGCCAGCCAGCCCCGGCCCAGGCCAGCTATCTATTTTATAATTAAACCAAAAATTTATTGCTTGCTCAAACTCCAATCTGTATCAATTTACAACTGTTGAACGATAACAAAACAAAGGAAAAGTTTCACAAAAAATAAATAAATAAAGGCAAGGCGTAGTTGGATTTAAATAGTAAATAAATATTAAGAAATAATCCTGTTAGTAAAGGCTTAACTTGTATTTATTTCTCATCAACTAATAGCCTTGAGTTTGGTATATATTTTTAAAGATTATCAGTGGAAAATCCTTAGATTTGTGTGACATTGAAGAGATATGGCTTAGTTGTTTTGTTGCATTTTAGAAATATCATTATGACTTTTATAATAAATACCAATCAGCGCGGTATTAAAGTCTAAATTTAATATAATAATGATTGGGTTTTGCTATGAAATCTTTACTTTCCCAATAATTAATAATTAAACAGATCTTTCTTTGCCTGATACCAGTAATTGTTTTTCTCTGTGCAGACTTGATGGCGTTTTCGGTGCGTTTTTGCACACGTTGCGAATATTAAAGTTCAGCCCGTGTCTGTCCGCCCATCTGTCCGTCCGCTTGTCCGTCCGTCCGCGAGTCGTCATCTCCGTGCAAGTGTGTGGTCCTTATCGCACCGAATTTGAATTTCCATCAAAACAAAGCGATAGTTCCACTCTACAGAGACCAGATTAACTTGCGACATTTGATTCGGCATTTTTTGCACAGCAGAAGAGAGCTCGAGAGCTCGAGAGAAGCGATTCTATAATGTATATATATTTGCATAGACATATAACAAGTCCAGGCAATCGGGACTGCAAATCTTACACCGTCCATTATCGCTATCTGTCGCGACGGGAATAGTAAGCAGCCAGTCTGTGGTGGGGCCAATTAAGTCCCCAGATGGCGACTCGATTCGGTTCGGCCTGAACCCAGGGGCGATAGCCTCCCGACTCTGATCCCCTCCACAAAAGCAAAAACCCGCGAATTATTGGGATCAGAGCATGCACAGCAGCCGGGGTTTATTTCATAATATTGTCATCCAGAATGCTGATGCTTCTGGAAATTTATATTTAATCGGAATATGGCGCCTTAAAGTATGAAGCATTTGCTGTGAGGTTTCGGAGGGATGAGGTCTACTTTTGGGTCTTTATAAAGGGGTTACACAGTAATGTAATGGTTATACAAATTATAAATATATTAATAAATTATAAATCAAATATTTTTAACGATATCTCTATAGCTGATGTTTTTAGAGATGAATATTCCCGTAATTTCCAATTTTTGTTGACAAATCAAAGCTTAAAATAAACATTACTTAACCAAAACAGCCTTAATTTCAATTCGGAAATCCTTTCTTTATTAGTTTTTATTTAGTTAAATTATTCAATTAAATTCCTTAATCCTGTAAAGCAAATCAACTCTTAATCTCTTCTAGGCTCACCTTTTGAAAGTATTTCTAAAATCAAAACACAAAAATTATGCCAATAAATATATTTATTTTTATATTTTACGAGTCGCCGCCTGCAAAGGCTAATAAATTCATTTGGATTGCGCCTTTGAGAAAGTTATCAGATTGACGACAGGCATAATTTATCTGTGGACACTTGAGTTGAAAATCAAGTGGCTTAGCGCGTATATTTACTGGTCTCAAGAATTATTTTATGGCGAAATTTTTGTTGCTATTGGTTAAGGTATTCGTCCGATGGCTTCTACTATCTACAGAAGTTTATATTCAATGTTTGAACGTGTATTTATACTTGGAGGTACCCATGGGGTAGAAGGGTATGATAGCTTAGTGCCCGAGGATTTTGTGGGATGGCAAGGGAAGCTTTGGGATCTCCCAACTAGATCGTATTTTTGTTAACTCTTTTATATCATTCTGTATCAAGATGTATAGGAAAGAAGGGATCTTTGGAAGTGTTTTTTGGAACAAACAACCAGTGTTTAGAACTACAAAAACAAAACATACACGTCGTCAAGTAGAAATACCATGCACTGAGAAGTATAAAAGCAAAACATACACATCGTTGGGTATAAATACCACGTGGAAAGAAGTAAGAAAGCAAAACTTACACACCGTGTACATAAATACCGTTAACTAAAGAGTATAAAAGCAAAACCTACACGTCTTTGGGTAAATACCTCACAAAAAATATTTAAAATGCAAAACTTACACGTCGTTTTGTAAAAATAAAGCAAACAAAAGAGTACAAAAGTAATACTTACACATTGTCGGGCACAAATACCCCTCGCTTACGTTTTCCAAATTCAGAGCTTATTCCCTCCCTTAATACCGGCCGGGTATTCCATAGTCGAGCTCGTAGCTTTCTTCTACTTTATCGTGACTCCAGCACTCGACGTGCTTTTTAGTTATTTCAATTTCTGATTCATCGCAGGAAGTCCATAAATATGGGCAGCTCTTGGGCTTCGTCATAAAGTACCCCCGGGTATTTCCCCATCCCAAAAGAAGCAGACTTTGGATCTTTTATTTTGGTTATTTATTTATTTTTGTTTGCTATTTGGATTACGTGTCACATATTTTACAAAGTATACAGTATACAGTAAAAAAAAAATATATATAGATGTAGGTATGGTATGGATATATCGATATATCGAGGGCTGTCGTGATAGCAGTGTTTAGTCGTACATAAATATTAAAATGTAGCGGTTAATATTTTAATATAATATGATTTAGCTTCTTCTTCGTCGTAAAAAAACAAACACGAAACCCATGCTCACACACATTCACTCCTAAATGCCTTTTCCTTTAAGTTGGGTATCTGGTGTGGTCCTTTCGATATGCGTGGACCCTGGTTCGAGGGATCCTTTGATCCTTTCGCTGATTGATTGAATGATTGATTGTTGCTGTGATTGTGGGATTGAACTGTGTGCTTTTGGTCGCCAGGGTGTGCAGATTTCGTTTCCTCCTCCTCTCTTTACTCGCTACTCTCTAAGTGTTTATATATCGTATATATCGTGTGTTTATATGTATTATTCGCATAGTATGTATATATTTATTAGCAAAAAAATAGGGGGTGAAAAAAAAAACACGTCGCTTAACTCAATACTGATGTTTAGTACACATTAGATGTTTTCTAATTAGCATTAATTAGCTTTACTTACACGCTACTAAGTATATTTTAATGTAATAATAATAAATTATTAATCAAATATGCTTGGTTGTTAGTGTTGGTGAGCAAGAGCAGGGCAGGGCAGGGGCTGGGACTCCGACTCCGATTCAGTGTCCCGCTGGCTGGGCTGTGGGCCAGGCAATCTTCGCATCGATTCGCTTGTAGGCCAGCATGCAGTGCTTGCCCTTGGCCGCCAGGCGGGCATCCTGCGGACATTCTGCATCCGTCAGCAGGGTCTCCTCGCCATCCACCAGCTTGAAGAGGGCATAGTCCTGCGGGTTGGTGATCCTCGCCTTGTGGGCTATAATCCGGCACACCTCGCGCGTCGTGGTGTGTGGGCGTACGGGCAGTGTCCTAGTTTGCAGGGAGCCATTGCATTCGTCGGGTATGATGACGCGCAGGACGCTGGAGCAGGCGGGCAGGCAGCTGGAGCGCCACTGGGGAGCGAGAACGTAGAGATTAGAAACGGGTTTATAGAGCAAGGAGAGCTGGGAGAGAGTTGGGAGTTGCACTGACAAAGGTTCTATAGAATTATAATGGGTAAAAAATCAATTGCCCTTGAGTTCTTATTCGAATTTATAATTAATATTAAATTTGCAGCCTTTTAATATTAATATTATATTTTTAGTCTTTAAAAATTGTTTTTTATTTCCAAATAACTATATTTATTAGGAATCAAAGTTACATATTTATTATTTAATCGTTAGAGGCTGTCCATATTTTACGTAATCACGTTTTTAAAAATTCCCCCCCTATGTAATCAAGAGTAATCATTAGAAGAGCCCTCTCATTTATCATTACGTAATCATAAACATTTTTATCCCCCAACAATTCATTAAAATAATTATTTTTTAAATTCATTAAAATATATATTTTTTTTCATTCATTAAAATAATTTTTTTTTTTTAATTCATTGAAATAATTTTTTTTTTAATGTATTTTGATATAAAATTATAACGTAATCATTTACCAAGAATCCTTCTTTCCAAAATCATTTCGCGGACCCCCTTCCCCCCATAAGAGATTACGTAATATGTGGACAGCCCCTTATTTGATAATTCAACGAATTAAGACCTTTAAATAAAGCCTTAAATTCATTCAAAATTTAAATTAAAAGGAAAACCTTGTAGTATATATTTTTTAAATATTTATTTAAAGTTTCTAACTAAGCGTCAAGTCTTTAAAGTGGTCAATATAAATCTTATCTTAGCTAAATAATATGTTCTATATAATAAATCCCCTAATAAAACCGTCATTTGGGGTCTAGGAACAAGGACTCAGTAGGATCCCAACTCAAACTCCTCCCAAGTGCAAACCCCATCTCATTTAGGGACTCTACTTACATCCAACGATCCACTGCCGCTCTCTCCCTCCGAGGCCATGAACGTCTTGAGCACCTGGACGGCACTACACAGCGCAGTGAGGTAGTAGCCTGGCTCTCCATTAAGCAACGTTGGCTGCAACAATCCCCACATGAACTCCGCCTCAATCTCCGCCCCGACAAAGCCACACTTGGCCACCACATAGACCAGGACGGGCAGGAAGTCATCGGCTCCGAGCTGCTGACCCCGTGGACACCCGGTGGCATCGAACACCGTCGAGATGACGCACAGGAAGAGCTCCAGCTTGTCCAACGGGAGTTCGGCCTCCTGGAGGCGCAACAGCAGGTTGGAGATCAGACGCAGGGCGGCATGCGAGGGCGGGGTGACCGTGGAACGAATGCCAAAGTCGGCTGCCTCCCGATCGCAGGCATAGCGGACATTCTGGGCCAGCAGCTGGATGTCCTCACTGCGCTGATAGTGATCCACAAAGATGCCATAGAGATGTTCCCTTAGGGGCAGCACCACCAGCTGATGCATCACCGTCTCCAGCATGCTGTCCAGGTTGAGGAACTCATCGGCCTTGAGGCGGGCCCTCGCTGACTCTAGTTCGGCATGGAACTTGCCCTCGCCATGCTTCACCAGGTAGTTCTTCATGCCGCTCATGAACTGGCGCATGTTGCGCATCACCACCTGGGGCGCCGCCTCGCGGGACTCCTTGGTGCAGCAGATGAAGTTCTCGATGTTGCGGGCGAATGTGGAGCTGGGATCCTGAGCCAGCTGGAGAGTGTAGGCGCGCAGGGAGTCGCCGGGGCCGCTGCTTTGGATGTTCATCTTGTTGCGGGGGTGACCTGGAAGGGAAGGGGTTAAGATTTCAAGGGTTAGATGAGGGTTTTTGGTTGTAAATTAGATAACATTTAAGTTGGGAGATAGTTGCTAATATTATTTAATTTATTTGTATTTTTCCCGAGCTCCCTCTGGGCCCTCTTACCCGCCCAACCAACCAAGAGGCACTGACGCTTATCATAAGGTAACACTTCGGGTATATATTAAAGATAAGGAAAAGTAGATTCTGGCTTGGATAAGATAGATGTTTTTGAGGGTCTAAGGGGTGGGTTTGAATCAGAATAAAATTAAAGCTCAAGGAGCTAGGAAAGAGACAAGGATTAAGCTTGATTTAGAGGCTGAAACCTTCTCCCTAATCAGCTTCAACTAAGAAATTTCCAACTCCCTTTGCTTGCCACCATAATACCAAGATTCTCCATAATATTCTCCATAATATTCTCCATAATATTCTCCATAATATTCTCCATAATATTCTCCATAATATTCTCCATAATATTCTCCATAATATTCCCCATTATATTCTGCATAATATTCTCCATAAAAATCCTTAATTCCAACATTTCCCGATCCTTACCAGCTAATAATTCACACAGCAGCTTCAACAGTCTCCTCAAGACATAGCAGCAGCCGCGATTCCGGCAAAAGTCCTCATCCGCACACTCACAGCCACGTCGATAGCGTCGATAGAGACGCCGACTCTGGGCCTGAAGGCACAAACCCAACGCCTGACACTCCACGATGTGGGTCATGCTCAGCAGAATGTTGCCCTGTTCGTCCAGGTGAAAGAACTGTTTGATGTCGTAGTGATCACAGGTGTTGAGCTCACCAGGGTGGCACTTGTCCTCATCCGGCTGGGCCAGGGACAACGACGACGTCGTCGACGACTCCTCGCCGGCGGGGCACTTGCCAATGGCGCCCATTATGGAGCCCGCCAGGGCCTCAGTCTTGAGTTGCTTTCGATCGATGCGACAGTCTTTGAGCACCTGTTGGGGGCAGGTGGCCGGTGGCGCTTGGGTGCAGGTGGAGCCCATGCTGGAGAGGCTGCTGTTCATGGCTGATTTCCTGGATTTCTTGCAGAGCACAGCCGAGGTGGGTGAGGCTGGAGGCCGCTCACTGGGCAGGGCTATGCCTGTCTGTATATTGTCCACGAAGAGCAGCTCCAGGAACTTGCGTTTCCTCTGAGGTTTGGCTCTTGGTTGGGTCTTCTCCTCAGGCTCATATTCCTCCTGCTCCCTTTGCTGCTCCTTGATTTCCTCTAAGGATGTAGCTGGCAATTGGGTCCTCTGCTGCAGCAGCTCCTCCTCGAAATCCGCCGAGAAGTAGTTGGTCTGCATGGGATGCTCGATGATCTCCCACTCGGACATGATGCTCAGGAACTGGGCCTCCTCCCGGTAGTGTCGCACATGGTCGGGATCGTGAAAGAACTCCTCGGGCTCTAAGAGCTCAATGCGTTGCTCGTCCAGGCTGCTCAGCGACTTGGACATGTCCAGGGCAGGTAGGGTTAGAGGCGAGTCTGGCGGGGAATCGGTGGCGGAGATGGGCGACTGCGGGCGGCTCGCGGACGGTGCACGCGACGATCTTCTGAACCAGCTCATGGTAGATCCGGTAGCGATTCTTGCCAGCTAAAACGAATTGGCGGAAACGCAGGTTTCTCATCGGCACACGCGACGGCGGCGGCTTCGATAAGCGATGGTTATTGAGGCGGCGTTGGAGGCGACTCTCTCTCTCTCTGCTCGATCTCTGCTCTCTCTCGAGGCAGCTCTGGGGTGCTGCTCTAAACGCGGCCAATGCAAAACTAATTCTGAACTTCATACGCATTAGTTTATAAGACTATCGCCTCTCGGCTGCGCCGCTCGCTGCCGCTGCGAACAAAAGATAGCGACGACGACGGAGGCGTCGCTGCAAAATGTGTCAACCCGCCGAGGGGCGACCTCATTTGCCTGGCCTCCGCGTTGCAGCAGCCTCCGTCCGAGTCTAAGCCGCCTCCTTCTCGGGTTTATATCTTTCCCGATTCAGGTATCCGCACATCCTTTGGCAGCGCCCTTAATTATCCTCGGGAATTTCCGGAATTTCCTCGCGCAGGTACAGTTGCGCAAATCCCACTCAACCGCGATTTTGGTTTAGCTTCTCCGGGGTCTGATTTGGGTCTGAGTACGGAGCCAGTCAGGTAATCGCGGAAACTGAAGCTGAAACTACCTGTAGAGCGCGGCTCTGATTCATTGCAAACTCTCTTTGTGAGGCTTTGAATCAATGACAAAGATCACCAATCACCGATCGCTGAACAAGTGTGGAAACCCATTACGCGGGGAGTCTATGGCAAACCTCACAGCTGGGAACGGTTTTTGTGGGTAACTTCAGCCCAGATGTTCAGAGGTTTATGGCTTGGAAATCCCTTGATATGTGGGTTTATATCATTATTATATAAGAAATATGTTCTATACTGGATATATCTTCAAGAGGTAATGAATATATCATTACTATATGAGATAATACTCCCATATTTGATATATTTTCGTTATTATACATGATAATTCTCCCATAGTTGACGTATTTTCCTTAAGAGTTCGTTATTATACAAGATGAGACTCTGATATATAAAATATCTTTGTAAATTATTCAAGATTTTGTATTATATGAGATTAATATTCGATATATAATATATCTTCGAAAGTTATTGAAAATTTCGTTATTATGCAAGATATTATTCTCATATTTAATATATCTTCTTTAAAAATTCCTTGGTTTCTAAGATAATAATATGATATATCTTCTTAAAATACTTAAAATTTCATCATTAGATAAGGTAGTACTCATATTTGATATATCTTTTAGAGATCTTGAAGATTTCGTTTTTAAATAAGATAATACTCTCATATTTAATATATCTTCTTTAAGATTTTGTTATTTTATAGGATTTCCTCCTGAATTACTTAAAATTTCGATAATATTATGGAGTAATAGTCTTATATTTGATATAACTTCAAGATACTACTATAATACAAAAAATATCCACTTGAATTATTTTTTAATTTCAATATTATTATGGAGTACTAGTCTCAATTTTGATATACCTTCAAGATTTCTTTAAGATTTTGTTATTTAAAACTTCGCCCAGTTACTTATATAACTATAACTAATACAAGTAACTAGTTATCGTGAAAGGCATATACAATAACAGAGCACAAATCGTGACTTATTTATCGCATTTTTCGTTCTTGAAATATGTAGAGCAAGGTTTTTAAAATAAGCTCCAGTTTAACATAGAAAAACGAGATAAACCAATGAAAAAATAACTAATTTTCTTAGATTTTTTTAACTTTAAAAAGTAAAGTAAAGCCCCTTAAGTAATTTCAGCCTGCCTTCAGACAAAAGGTCCTAAGATAACTTTATAGAGAAATCCTTCAATTCAATATTTCCAGTTCCATTCATATCAAGTTCAGCTGTTCCTAGCCAAAGATCTCCTTTGATATACCGCCAGTCAGCCGCTTTCATCTCGATTCAGACAAGAACATTATGTTTCTAACTGAGATGGCTCTCGTTTCCAGCTCTCCTTCTAGATCTCCTCCTCTCCCAGCTCTCCTGCTCTCCTGCTCCTCTCACTTCTAATCCTCTATCTCTGCACAGGCTTATCAACAGACACGCTGGCTAGCCCGACCGACCACTGGCTAGCTGCTAGCTGCTTCCAGTGGCTGCAGTGGCTGCTTCTCCGTCCGGACTCCCGACTCCGTCCGGGTTCTCGTGCAATGCCACGCTCGGATTGCATCAGCATCTCTCGACTACGGCTACGGCTTGGCCTGGGACTTGGGTCCGATGCGCAATTCGGAAAAACCTCCGGCGGTAAATGGAGGTTTCCAGGTTAGGGTTCAGGGTTGACGTCGCTCTGCTACGCTCCGATCAACTCGCTGCTTAGGTTCTTCCTCATTTGCCTGGCGAGTCGGACACACGCGGTTTTTGCAGCGGGAGCACTGAACCCTCTACCTGTTCGCGAATTTAGACAGGCCTCAACAATACGGGTTAGAGATGAGATTTTTCCCCCGGAGATTTGGCTTATCAACCCGACGGCCCAGTTGGCTTAATAACTTTTACAATGCCCGCAGGCAAACAATTCTGTTGGCAGTTGGCGGATGCCAAGTTGAGCGAGTGCACGTGTAAATTGGGTTGGACCAAAGTTACAGGGGTTTTATATTAGAGAATTTTTAGTTTAGTTAAGAAACAATTCTTAAAGAAGAATTTGCAAATAGTTTTAGTTAAGAATTTAATGAAAAAAGGCAGAGCTCCCTTTCGAAATATAAAAGTGAGAGTTACGAAACTTCAGGCAAGGCTTAGGGTGACCAGTCTTCAGGCACATCCTTAGAGTTACCAACCTCTAGGCAGGGATTGGAGTGACCAGCCTCCCTTATGATTATTTTAAACGTTTCATTTATAAATTGTGTGTTGAAGAAAGATTTAACTTGAAATTCTAAACTGTTTCATAGAAAACCAACTTTTAAGTTTTAAATACTCATAAAAATATCTTTCTTTATTATTAAGAAAGAAGCAACTCTTTAAAAATACCCCTAAAATCAAGTTGTAATGTCCTAAAAAATGGGAGACCAGATTATGAGCAATGCTCTTGGGTTTAAGCTTAAGCTGAAGCTCTTTCCGATCATCTATGATCAATCATAACCCCATCCCCCCCTGGCTTACAATTTATTTAGCGAAATTAAAATCAAGAACGTGTGAATTGGGCTGGACCCAAGGTGGCGCTGGTCTTCCCAGAGCTGCCTTCGAGTGCGTTTCAAGGCGTTCCGCCGCCGTTGGAGCACTGAAATAGCAATGCTTCTATTTGGCTTTCATCATCAGCTGGCCTTTGTTGTCTGGTCTGCTCTGGTCTGGTCCGGTCCGGTGGCGGTGTTTGTCTTTGCCCGCAGTGACCCAAAAATAGACAGTCTAGGTCGAGATCTAGCTGGTAGCCACTCATCCTCACCTCACCCCCTGATGCATTCCAGTCCGCAAACAAACAAATAATGCGTTAATTACGCATCCCATTCAGCATTCAGACGCGGATTCCGATTCCGAGTCTCTAACTCCGCGCGGTAAAAATCACGCTCGCTGATAAAAGTGCTGCCGGCGTCGCTGCTGCGGTTTACATTCCAAAGTGCGCTGCAACTCTCTCTCTCTCTCTGTGCCTCTTTCTCCCTGGCTGTTACTCTCTCCGTCTCCCCCGCACTTGTTACAGAGAGAGAAATAATAGCAATTTTGATGTAAGAATGCGTGATGCTTGGGAAATTTGAGAAACCAATTATAGTTTCTCATTTCTAGAAGAACCTAAGGAAATTAATGCATGTCGAGATTCAGGACTTCTTTTTAAGAAAGTGTGGCTTATAATTCCCAAGTACGTATTTAGGTGGAATTTGTGTAGGCAAAGTAGTCTTTAAACTTGGTATTTAAGAAGTTCAAGTAATTTAATTTCCTTTTTTTTTAAATTTCTATTTATAATTCTCAAGTACGGTTTCATGTGGAATTACTATATGTTAGGTAGCTTTTTAATTTGGTATTTTTAGCAGATAAACTTCTAAAGTATTCAAGGAACCTTTTTTTTAATTTTTTTGAGAAAGTGTGGCTTGTAATTTCCAAGTACGTATTTATGAGGAATCAGTATAGCCTTAGTAGCCGTTTAACTTGGTGTTTTTTTGCAGAGAACCCATAGTATAGCTCAAGTGACTCTTATTTTAAATAAAAGTAATGAGTTAATGATAGTAGGGACTTTTTTCTGCATATATCCATACCGTTTTACTCGATTTGTACTATAAATCCCCTCCGAATTTTTTATTTCTTCCCCTTAGGAAAAGCAAATAACCCCAAGTGAAGTTCGCATAGATCTTAGATAAAGAATTCGCTGCACATTCTCCCCATATGTTTTGCCTTGCGAACTTATCAAAAAACTGTGCTTAGCTGTCAACTGCGACGCAGAAATCCCCACGGGAAGCGGATAGTAAAGAGAGGGATCAGGATCGGAATTGGGTTGGACTTGGAAGGCATTGCGCGGCAGATAAGTTTCGGCAAAGGCTTTGTAGTCTGCAGTAGAGCAAGACGAAGGAGGCGGAGCCAGAGTTGATATAGTCACTGGAAACCAGTTGAAACCGCCTTGGATGATAGGCAAAAGAAGTGTGCCCCAGACTTGAGTCAGGTTTATGTAGTATTTCCTTCAGTTTTGCAAGCAAAAGAAATAAAGAAAAGCTGACTCTTCCTATCGCTTCGATTTGTTTCGCGGTTAGCGTTAGCTTTGAACTGCTTGCAAAAATGAGTAATATTAGGGACATGGATATATAAATCATAAAAGTTCCCCTTATTGGCTTTTCTTTCTCCCTTAAAGTCCCAGTTTCTGTAAGTCCCGTGCTCTCTGGATTGTTCCGATTTGCCAATCGATGACGATGACGAAGATCGGCGGATCCCTGATAGCCTGTAATCAGTGGCTCGTGCTTTTGTTTTGTCAACTCGTCAATTATGGTGGCCCTGACGGGAGTATGATGATGATGATGCAACAATAACAACTGATTGCAATGGAACGTGTGATCCCCAGCATCATTAATAGGAGCATCATCGTCATATTTACTCCACTTCTCACGCACACGAGACCCAATGCTCGAAGGCAAAGTGGTTCGATTTCAGAGGGAAGATGAAGCGAAAGTATGTTAGGAAGTAGATGCTCTAGGGTGACCACCCTTGAGGCAAATCCTTAGAGTTACCAACCTCCAAGCAAGTCTTAGAGTGACCAACCTCACTTAAGCTTCTTTTAATCGTTGTTTTTTATAAATTGTGTTTAAAGAAAGCTTTAATTGTAAATGCTAAACTGTTTCCTAGAAGATCAACTTTTTAGTTGGAAATATTCATAAATATCTCTTTCTTTAATATTCAAAAAAAAAGTATCAGCTATGTATATAATGAAATATCACGAGAATCTCTGATCAGAGACTAACCCCTTCCCCAAGCAGCTTAAGTAGCCCTTAAACAGGACCACCTCCCACCAAAAGAATCCCCAATTGATATATAAACCTTAATCTACTTCTCCTTTACTCACATAATACTTCACGATCCCGCATGCTGGGGTTACGCAGTATGGTGGCCACCTTGGGTCGACTGTTGTTGGCCTTCAAGTTCTGATTGAGATTGTGATTGTTGTGATGGTGTCCAGCACCACCATTCCGATTGGCCTTGAGTGTGTCCTGGTTGCAACTGCCGTTGCTGCCGTCTTTGGTGCTTTGTAGTTCCTCCACAATGGTGTCGTCCTCGGAGAGAGCGGGTCGGCACTTGGACAGATGGATGGTGTCCGAGTTGATAGTGGCATCTAAATAGAAATTAATGCTATAGAACAGGCTTTATAGCCACCAATGAAAACCTACCATCGTGGGGCAGGAAGGAGTCCCATTGGGACGAGTCCCAGGGCTCCGAGAAAATGGTGCCATCGTCGGACTGGGCCGAGTCGATGCCGCTAAACGAGTTCTGGCAAAAGACATTGTCGTAGGACGAGAGCCGGCAACCATTCTGGCTCTGGAATGATTTCTGGCTGCCATCCTGGCCCAAAGCCAGCGGCTGGAGGGGAGCAGTGCCCGACGAGGTCGCTGTGGCCGTCTGCAGGGGCGTGGAGCAGCGAACGAGCTCCGGCAGATTGAGATCGGGCAGTCGCTTGGCTATGATCTGGTGGATCGTGAGCGTACGCTTCTTGCCCTGCTCTCGGCTATCCCTGCCCAGGGAGTTCTCCTTCTCCTGCCAGTCAATGGCCGCCGCATCGTAGTCGCTGCCCGTGTCCTGTTTGGCCATAAACTCCCAGCTGCTGTCCAGCTGCCAGTGATCGATGCGATTGCGAGCCCGCTTCGTGGGCTGCTGTTGTTGCTGGCTCTGATGCTGCTGCTGCTGCTGCTGCTGACTTGCCTTGGGCTTGGGCTTCAGCTCGTCCAGGCTGCCGGCCAGCTTCTCCAGATCGCTGTGCTGCAGCATGGCCCCGTTACCAGCGGCCCCGAAGCCCGCTTTCAGTGGTTCCGAGTGCCGCTGGCTGGCGAGCAGCACCTGGCTGCGATTTTGGCGCCGCAGAATGGCAGTGGCTGCACTGGTCAGGCCTGCCTGACGCAGCGCATCCGCCGGTTCCGCATAGAAGGGGCTGCCTTGCTTGCTGCGTCCCACCCCAGGGGTTTGTCCCTCTGCCGTGGGCGTTGTGTCGCCGCCATCATCCTCGACGGGCGTCGTCGACGCGGCTGGCGTCTGTCCATTGAGATTGGGCAGCAGCAGGCCGGCTCGGGAGCGGGGCTGGGCATCGCCGGAGAATTGCAGCAGCTGCTGGCTGGAGGAGCTGTCGTGGGGAAGGGTGGAGACTACGGCTTCCTCCTCGCAGGGGGAAAGGTGTGACGTCTGCTGCGTGGGAGTGGGAGTGCTCGCTGTGGATGTTAGGTTAGTGGGAGCACCTCCTGGAGGGATCTTTATATAAGTACTTACGTGTCTCTGCCAGCAGATCCGGTCTGCGGTTCATCACTCCCCCCACAGAGTCCAAAGCAGGGCGGAAGCTGGTCAGGAGGCTGGCCCGGTCGCTGGGATCGTGCGACCACACATCCTCGTAGTCGCTGATCTTGTCGCTCAAAGCACTCGCACAGTACTGCAGCGGCGGGCTCTCCAGGATGTCCGACTCCTTGTAGTGCTGCGACTCCTTGCCCGCTCGCGACTTCCGGGATTTACCTCCGCCGCCGCCTCCAGCACTGCCACTGCTGCCGCTGGGCGTGAGGGGCGTCAGAGGTGAGGCCAGGAGCTTGCGTGTTGGCGGCCAGCGGCCATCATTCGAGGAGGATCCCTGCGAGGACAGCGTGTCCTTGCACTCACCCTCGGGCGACAGGCGCTTGGCAAAGGTCTGGAAGGTGCTGGCCTGGCCATTGAGCAGGGCGTTGAACGGATTACTGGCCGTCGGCGTGGTCACCTCCACGAACTTGCCATTGCCCACGGCTGCAGGTGTGGCTCCCAATCCCGCTCCAGCGCCCACGCCGCCATTCTCCATGGAAAAGGTGACCGTGGTGGTCACCGTAAAGTTGCCATTCCCATTGCCATTCTGATCCGGCGAATGTGGCTTGGACCAGCGCAAAGGTGGAGCCGGCGGCTTGAGATTGAGAGTGTTTGGCGGCTTGGGTCGCTGCGGACGCACTTGATCCACTTCCGGCATAGCCTGGGCCACCTTGAAGGTGCTCAGCTGCTGCTGCTGCTGCGGATCGCCCAGGGGCAGGGGGCAGGAAACCATGGAACCCGAACCCGATCCGGAGCCAGGAAGATAGTGCTGCCCTGGATTATCAACCGGCGACATGGTAAGGATCACCGAATCCACCGAATTAGGGCTGAGTAGCTGCAGATGCTGGCCCCCGCTGGTCGTGAAGGAGCTCAGGCTGGAGTTGGTCGTATCCGAGGGCGTGCCCGCCTGGCTAAAGAAGCCCAGCAGCTGTCCACTGCCCGTGGGGCTGAACAGGCTGTTCCCATTCCCGGGCTGCAGCGGCGGTGCACCTGTGGGCGCTGGCTTGGCCAGAGCATCGCTGAAGAATGTGGCTGTCCCCAAACCACTCGTTTCGGTCAGGGACAGCGGCGACTTGGCGTCCAGCAAGTGTTGATCTCTGGCCGAGGGCCCCACCGAAGGTGTGGGTGGTCCTAGCAGAGCGGGACTGCTGGCGTAGCTCCAGAACTCTTGTCCTAACAAAGCCAACGAGGAGAGCTTCTTCCGGTTGTTGGCCTCCCGCAGGACCCGAGGCAGCATCAGCTGGACGGGCAGCTCGTCGCAGCACTGGGCATAGTGGGCGATGAGCGAGGGAATCGAGCCAAAGGTGAACCGGGAGCTCTCCAGGCTGAGGACATTGTCGTGCGATTGGATGAGATAGTGCTCGATGTAGGGGCCCGTGTCCTGGGGCAGGCGCACCGAAACGGCCATGGTGTTGGGCTGGCTGGAGCCACGGACTATAAAGGTCTGCAAGAAACGGTTAAAAAAAAGGTATTGAATTAGTTTTTAGGTTTAAAAATAATTTAAAATCTTGATATATAAAAAAAAGTTGATATTTTAATTGAAAAAGCAGGGGTGGGCTCTTTGTATTGAACTGGAAGCCTCTACTTTGATTATAAAACCTCCCTCTTGCTTAGAAATTTATCATTTATGTTTTTCCAAGCTTAACATAAATATTTATATTATAACGATGTTAATTTTAACTTCAAGAGCAGAGGTGGGCACTAAATACTTAGCTGGGAGCCTGCCTTCTTTTAAAATATTTTCGCATTTTTAGTCCTCGCTCAACCTTAAGTCTAATATATTTTTTTTAACGATGTTAATATATAATAAAAGTTGATAGTTAATTTAATAAAAGCAAGGGTGGGCTCTAATTATTGAACTGGGAGCCTTACTTTGCTTTTAAAGCTTGCCTTCCTCTCAAAACGTTCTCATTTATAATCCTCGCTCAAGCTCAAGATAAATATTTAGTTTATAAAGATGTTAATATATTATATTTGTACTGATAAAGCAGGGATGGTCTCTAAATCTCAAGCTGGGAGCCTCTACATTACATTCTAGACTATTTAAAGCCCGTCTTTCACCCCATAACTTTCCCATTTATAATCCACGCTCAAGCTCAAGATAAATACATATTTTTTATATGCAAAAAGTTGTTATCTTTTCCGAGGGAAAAACCATCAGAATTTCCCCGTTGGCTTGAGGAGCTCCGTGTAAATCCTTAAGTGAGTCTTTTTCCTTTGACTGCGCGTTAAATGTTGCGTTCACAATTCGCCCATAAATTCCCACTTATGGATGATAAATCGTCCCTATTTGCCCCGCTCCACTCTCGGCCAACAATGGCTTTTCCTCCTCTTATATTTTCTCCTGGCTTTCCACTTTCCACTTCTTGTTGTCGGCAGAAAAACTTTGCAGACGCTGCGACAAATCGCGACGAGGATGGTACAAGGATCGAAGGCCCGCCTCCTTCGTGCTTCTTCAGACGCAGACTTGGACCTGGTCAAGTGTGGCGGCGACCAGCCCGGGCTTGCTAATCGCCTGTGAAAACTTTTCATAATGAGCGTTAAAGTTAGGCACAGACCCCGGAAAATGCAATCCTAAATGGGAAATATTTAATTTCTCAAGAAATAAACTTTAAAGTTGTTTTTAAGCATTAAAAATCACCCTTCCCTGCTTCTTTCTTGGATTTCATTTATAATTCCCATTCATAATCTTGCTTCAATCAATTTTTGTCAAGTTCTTCAAGTGTTTTCTCTGGCTTTCCCTCACTTTCTCTGGAAGATTCTCCCCGGCATTGTTGTGTTTGCCTTTCAATTTCATCCTGGCAGTAGCAACCCCAAAGAGCATGCAATTATATACACACAACACCCGCCTTTCTCTACTCTCTACTCTCTATATGGATATATAATTCTTTTTCTCCTTCAGATTTCAATAAATGCCAACTGGTTGGAGGTTGGAGACCGAAGGTTGGAGGTTTGCTGCACCCCGCGGCGTTGTTTATGATTTCTGTGCGAGTTGCGCACAATTTTTCAATAAACAGTTCACCAGGAACCAGGAAGATGGCAAGTAAGCCCCCGGAGAACCCACTCAAAAATCGGGTGGGTTTGTTATTTGATTTTTTAAAGCACACCCAAAAAAATATATAAGAAAAAAAATACGGAGTGAGTGAGGGAGAGCCTTGCAAACATTTTATCCTGATTTAATAATGCGGTCACAAAGGGCGGTGCTTGACCATCAAGGAAATGCAATTTATTCAAGGCCGAAAAGGGGGAACTCCCCTTTTGCAGACAAAAACGAGCGTAAAAATGCCTTAACAAGCTGAAAGCCAAACCGAAAATGGGATGTACTGAGAGGAAAACTCAATAAAAATCAGGGAAGGCCAAGGCAAGGCAAGGATAATGCACAAATGTTGCAGATTCCAAGGAGATGGATATTATAGTAAGGCTTTTAGGGAGGAATATCCACTAAACTTGAATTTAATTGAATATTTTGTATTAAATTTAGATAAATAAAATATTAATTATAAGTTCAAATAAAGTACAAGGTTTGAAATATTTAAAAACACTTAAAAGCAATGTATTATTCCTTGTAAAACTGTAAAAATAACTTCAAAAGGAAATTATTTATCAAGTTTCTTCTAATATAAATATAAAGAATTTAGGTATTTATTTTCTACCGTCTTCAACAACCCTACACCTATGCCACGCACTGTATTTGCCCTGTGTCTGCTCTGTCTCAGGCTGAGTGCCTGCATTTTATTGGCTCGAATTGACAAATTTCATTTGGTTTGTGGCAAACGAACAATAAAAAGGCGTAACAGCCTTTGCAATTGATGACAGATCAGTTATATATCTGCGTCTGCATACAGTTTAATTTTCTAATATATATATACATATATCTCTTGGCATTCTCTATTTTCTATTATATTTTATAGAGGTTGAGGGGAAAAGCCAGACAGGTGGATGTACTGGCAAGTAGGAGGAATGCCTGCATGTATGCCACCTTTTTCGGAGCTCATGCACCTGCCACAATGGCTCTTCGTCAGCCATTTCCATTTCCATTTCCACAACCACTACCATTTCCCACTTTCCACATCCACTTTCCACTTCCACACTTGCATTCCCATTTGCATAACCATAGCCATAGCCATATGGCCATTTGCAGGCTTTTAGCCATCCGTCTGGCGAAATGAGGAAGGCCTAGAAATGCATTTCGTCACTCTCGCCGCAGTTCGTTGACTCAAAAACTGCAGAAAAACCTGAACGAATTCAGAGAGAGCCGGTTTAATCGAGAATATTCTTTAAAAAATAAATTGTAAGATACAGAGTTAAAGAATATGCCTCAGAGAAATCATTCCTAGAGAAAGAATTCATAAAATAAATCGTTTTATTTTAGAATTAAATGAGATATTTTTGGGACTTTCCAATTACTAAAAACTCTTCCCGAAAGCATGCTACATAATATTTTTGTACAAAAACTCCAAAACAGCATAAAGGACATTGAATTTATAAATAAAAAAATGTGAAATTGATAGTGTTTAGACACCTTTCCAAGTGATTTTTTTTATCAATTATGATTTCTATAACGAATTTACAGTGACAGGACTCACTGAAGCACGCATTTCTGTTAGGCACCGGAAAAATGGAAAGGGTAACAAACTGAGAGTGGTCAGTGGAGATTTGGTGTGGACACTTGCATTTCACTTGCACTTTTCCATTCATTTCCACACCAGACTGATGAATGCGGTTTGCATTTCGATTTGTTCTGCTTCGCAACCGCAAAGGGACAGGACATTGGACAGTCAACGGTTTAATTTCCGTATTTGTTGCCTAGCTGCCTTGCCTTGTCCTTTGCTGGCATTTTCAATTACAAACACGCATTTTGTGGACGCCTCGCCTCCTGTTTTTGTGGAGCTGGGGCCCCAGATAATATCGTAAATTTAAACGTTTTTATGGCTCTGACAGACGGAATTGGTAAAAGGCCATCGGTTTGGGTATTAAATTATGGTTTTTTAGGGGAGAAAATAGTAGAAAAATAAAGAAATTATATATTTTAAATTGAAATAAATTGAATTAAGGTTTAAAATAAGTGTAATATTTATTATTTAAGTAAGAAGCTTAATTCTTACAAATTTCTATGTGAATTCAAAGCTAAAGACTGTATTTTAAATTTAAAATCCATTTTTGATTAAGTTCTCTATTATTTTAGAAAGGAATCTGTTTTAAAAATATGTCTCGCTTTTATTTTGTAGCTTTTTTTTTATAAAAATTCCAACTTTATTGTGTTAATAAAATGAAATTAATATAAGAACACACTTAAATATTCATTTTAAAATACAATTTCTCTCTCACTTTCCATCTCTGCACTTCCCCCTTTGAAAGCTCCTTCTCCGGACTTCTCAATTTCACTTTCCCTTGGCCACCTCCTTACTCCTCCTTAGCAGACACTCCTCTGGTAATCATTTATCTCTTTGCATTTATTTTGCATTTAATTGCATGTAAATTATTGTGCAATGGCCAGCACATGGCACCGAATGTTCGCACCACCTCCTGCCTCTGTCCTCTCCAGGTTACAGGAGAAGGAGACTCTGCGATTCCCTGCGGCGTTGCAAATCAGACAGAACATACACACTCTCGCAAAGACCGATTCGTCGCATTTGCACCCATTTCCGGGTTGCCCAGTCCCCACGCACATTCAGGCCATTTCGATTCCGAAATCATCAGGCTCCTGCCTCCTCCTCCTTCAATTGTCACCCTTGGGGGGAAGGTAACAACATTTCCGGTTTCCATTTCTCGCCGCGTGCCTTCGGGGCTGCATTTCTCTGCGCTGCGAAATGTCCGCAGTGTCCCACCTCCGCTTCGGCTTCTGATTTCGGCGTTCAATCGCCAGCCTTCGCCATCTTCGCATCCTTGGGCAAGTCACCCCTTTTGGTCCTTTTTCGGGGTCCTTTCGAATGCGGCAACGTGTCGCAGCTGCTGCCTGTCTGTGCCCCTTCTGTGCTCTGTGTGTTGTGGTTTTGGCCATTGGAATCGAAAGTGCAGCCGTTGCCAAGTGCCACTATGACAACACGGCCACAAAAATTGGTTAAATGTTACATTTTAAATTAAATTGGAGATTTATTTATGCTTTTAGTTAGGTTTTAAGCTCTAAGCCTTAACAACAGACCCTACGAAAGTTAAAAATATAACTTTAATAAGGAAAATCATTCTGAATAAGCTTAATTTTCGCTCAGTGCCTTGACAGGATGTCTGCCTTTTGGTCGTAATCAAGTTTTGGCCCGCAAATAGACTCGTCGTCGCTTGGTTTGCACTCGCTCAAGCGCCAAGTCTAGTCTATAATCATCAAATCATGCCTCAAAATGTTAGACTCTTGAATCCTGCATCCTGTCCGCTGAATCCGAATCCTCCCAGCCAGCCACCCCGGGCTGTCCATCAATCATGACGCCATCAAAATGCTTGACAACAAATCTTGACTGCTTAATGGTCACGGACAACGGCCAGGGAGAGGAGCAGGGGAGCAGGGGAGCTTGGCTGCCAAGCCAACTGCAGTCGAGCGGAATGGAGTGCAGTGTCAGATGGCCAATGAGCTGAGAGCTGAGAGCTGAGAGCTGAGCCCTCTCATCCGAGTGCAGCACTTAGGGGCACCCAGAACTACGGATTGCGGAATGCAATGTGCATTGGCCGCTACTTGAGTGGCAGATTAGGCTGCAATCTCTGGGAGTTACAAGGGGGAGAGGAAAGAGAGAGGAAGAGCCTTTTATTCAATTAAATTGGAAAGCCTGGGGGGGTCAAGGATGAGCTGTTGCCCAAGATAGAGTGTTTCCATGTTAATATAAATGCTTTTTTTACCAAGTAATTGCTTTAAAAAATATATATATTGAAGGGAAACTACAAAAACTTAGCTTAGAGGGAACTTTCTTTCTTTCTTTACCAAAAAACCTCGAAAAAATGTACAGAATTAAAGAACCTAGCTTGTTCTTAAGACATTTATTTACCTCCACTCGTAATTCAGCTCACCCTGTAATTTCCTAATGACTATTATCGCCCACTCTGGCGTATACTTGATATTGCCTAAATATACAGAAAATGGTTGCCTACTTTTCAGGGTCGCATGCAAATTTTTCGGCCCTGCCATGTGAAATCGAATACAAAGTCCAGCCTAAGGACTACGAAATGGTATAATGACAGACACCCTCCTGCTTGACCTTTGGCCCTGCCATTAGAGGAAATTCCCTCACCCTTAAGATCCAAATAAAAGGGAGGTTTTTGCGCCGCCTAATGAGTGTCGGCGGTTTTTCCCGCAAACCCAAAACAAGAGGCGAGTGGCGAGTGAAAAGGAACTCAAGAGAACATAAAATAACCAAATTATGCCAAGGCAGGAACAGGGACAACTGGACCTGCCATTATCCAGCTATTCGCTGGTCATTAGGAGTCGGGCAGGGTGTCGGGGGTGTCGGGTTCATTGCCATATAATAAAAATCTCATATTTTATTCAAATTGGTAATGCGAGACCCGCCGCAGCAGCAGCGGCAGCATTGGGAAATGCAAAGTGAAACCATCGCAACGCCGCGGGATGCGTCCTGACAGGCTTAGAGAGAGCGGGAAAGCTTCCCTGTTTCGGGCGCTTTTCCTTCTTTTTCGTCTACATTTGCATTTCGTTTGACATTCAGTGTGCGCTGCGATTGTCTTTTGTGGAATTGTATTTAAGATTCTGCTTTTATAGACACACACACACACCACACCTTTCTCGGATGGAGAAAACGAATGAATCTATTATTATTTGCATAGAAATTCTTTTTATTATGGTCTTTACTTGAACTTTCTTTCATATTTGGCTTGTTTTTTAATATTTCTAGGGTGCCTTGTTTCTTTTTAAACCTTTTATGAACTTTTAAACTTATTTCATTGTGTTTATTAATTGAATAACTTAAAATTCTATAGAATATTCCGTTTTAAATTGTTTTAATTTATATATTTGGTTTATTTTTAAATATTTCAATGCTTCCTCATTTCCTTTAAATAGTTTTTGACTTTAAACTAAAGAAATCTTTAGGGTCCAGACTCTTCTTTGTTATTTGTGTTTATAAATTAAGAATTAAATTAATTTTAAAGAATTTTTTTATTTATTATTCTGATATTTTAACACTTTTTGGTTTCTTTGAAACCTTTTTGACACCTAGCTAACGAAATTATGAACTTTTAAATTCATTTTCTAGCGTTTATTAATTAAATTACTTAAAGTTCTTTATAATATTCCCATTTATGTTGATTTTATTTATTTAAAAATGTTTGTATCCTTTTATAAATATTTTACAGGCTAAAATGTATACATTTTCAAAGAAATACAACTTCAGTCAACTTATTCCTAGTCTCTCCCTTTGGTCAAGCTGCCAGCCTGACTTATTTGCATAGAAAATTGAATTTCCCTTTGGCCAGGACCCACCCTCTCCCATTTTCCGCCGCCTTATTTATGCGTTTTGTCCTCTTCACCCCTCACTCCCTTGTACCCTCTTTTTGTCAGACACACACACACACAAGCACACCTGCCAATGGCCTCTGTAAGCGGCTTTCACTTTACAGTTCAAGAGTCGATGGCGGCGTCTACGCTTCCCTTAAGCCGATTTCCCTTTATTTCCGCTAGCCTCATGAGCCCCCCTCAGCTTCCCGCTTTCCCTTTCGCTTTCCCTCACTGGAGTTCATTCCGGCTGACCTCTCTCTCTGCCTCTGACTCTTTGCCTCTCAAAGTGCATTAAACTCATTTTGGCAAACGGCTTTCAATTATAATTTTTGTTAATAATTCATTAGCACAATGTGTTGCCATCGTTGCCGCCGAAAATGCAGTCAGTCAGGAGCACTTGCTGCTGACTCTCGGGCTCCCTCCTAAAAATAACGTATACGCCATGTGTGACGGCAAACAATAGGAAAAGGATGTGGAAGAGCTGTCAGAAAAGTTTTCACTTTGGCAGGCGGTGAAGGGTCCCTCGCTTTTGGCATAAACATTTGCGTTAACCGAGTGTACTCGACATTTTTGTGACAGTTGCCGCAAAATATTGCCAACAGGGAGGAAGGCTAATAAATGTGACAGCCTAAATAATTGCATATTTAGCAATGCTGTTAAATCAAAAATATATTTATTTTGAGCATTGATTTTAATCTAAAGTGACATTAAATAATAATGGAAAGGTTTTTAATTAAATGAGACAATAATTTATAGGCAGGAACCTGAACAGGAAGCATATTTCAATGATTTAAATTATTTACTTGGTTTAAAATAGAAAGTTTATTATAGTCTGCTTAGTAATTATTTTATTCAAGCTTAAATCCCTTAGTTAATTGCCCTTTAAAGTCACTTTCCGTATAAACACGTCAATAAATACCACATCCTGCTTCCTCCTGTTCCCCTGGCTTGCCCTGTGTGTGGTTGCTAATATCATTTTCGGACACATTCCTCTATTAATGGTGAGGGAAATCGAATTGAACAGGACACGGAGCCTGGCCTAACCCATCCTGCAACTGTCTGCTTTCCCTTATCGCCTCATCAGCTGGCTGGACTGACTAACTGACTCTGTGCCTGCTGTTGATGGCCATTGGCCACCCGATCCACACCAGAGAGAGAGGATCTCATACTTCCTTCCCCAGTTCACTTGGGTGATAAATAAAAACTGTCTGCGCCTATGTGGCGGCCACTCTCCCGTACTCTGGTTTTTTATTTTATTCGTCTGACTTTTTGCCATGTAAGCTGAGAAGGAAAAACATAAAAAGGGTGACATTGAAACACAGCTGCCGAAGAGCCGCAGCCGCATCCGCTTTCGGAAGGGGCGAGAAAAAATTCAATTTAACTGTGTTTGTTCCGTTTTTGGCCATTTAAGCATGTCAATGCGGATTGGCCTTAGCTGCAGCTTAACAAGTTCATTTTGGCCATGTTCCTGACCCGGGCCTTGCATTCATAAATCAAACTGCTGCCGAAATGCTACCAAAAGGCGCACCAAAAAATAGTTCAAGACCGCGTCGAAACAGCGAAACAAACAAAGGATTTTTCGGTCAAAGGGATCAAAGGATGTGCGTGCGAGTGTGATTCCCCAATCAAACGCGAAAAATGCGAAAAGAATAAATGAATCGGAAGCGGAAACGCCGAGTGCAATGAATGCAGACGGAATTAATAATGCGAATCCGAATTAAGAACGCAAAATAGAGCGATTTCAGCTGTCAGCGAGGGAAGATTAGTTTTTGTGCCGAAAAAATATGGCATTTTAAATTTTTTCAAAGAGAGCGAGTGCATAAACAAAGGAATTATGTTTTTATGAAGAGGCAGGGTTATAACAAAAATATTTCTGTATACAACAATTAAAGAAAAATAATAAAATGACAGTTTTTAAATAAAGAATAAATGCATAAATCTATAATAATACAAATTTATATGAATGCAAAGATATTTCTTTTAAAAATGAATATTTTTGTGTATTTATTGAAACTCAACTAACTAAACTAAATTCCAAATATTAAACAATTCTTTCCTAACTCTCTTTAAGGAATAAGCTTAACATTCAATCTCAGAGAGCTCTAAACATCCATTAAAGATCCATCGCTCACTGGACAGGTGTCGAGCGCTAATGATGTCGCGGACTCCGCCAATCGTTCAGGCCTCCAATCACCACCATATCCTTCCTATGCTTCCTGATCCTCCTGCTCCCTGACAGCTGTTGTCCAGGCCCCGTGGTCTGGTCATCGTTTGGTCCATCAACCATGGACATTTGCTGCTAATTACATTCTGTGGTCGGCATAACAAATACAGGAGGCCATAAAGGAGGCGGGACACAAAAAAATACGTACATAAATCGGTGCGAGGTGAATGGAAATGCGAGACATACGCACATGTGGCAACTCCTGCTCCTGCTCCTACTCCTCCTCCTACTCCTCCTCCTACTCCTCCTCCTACTCCTCCTCCAACTCCTCCCAATTTATGATTGATGGGGGAAAAATCGGAATCGAAATCGGATGCCAGGAAGCGGGAAAAAATCAAGGGAAGACCCCCGTGTGCAAACAAGGCTAGGAAAAATCTGTTAAACTTCAATGGGAAGCCCACCAATGAGGGCTCCATGCGGGGCACTGGCTACAGCGAGTAATTAAAATACCAGGCTGGCAAATGGATCGCCACATGTGACGCCACAAAAGGCGGTCCACCGTACCGTCCGGTTGCAGCGTATTGATTGATTTTTAATTACAAACATTTACACACAGAACGTGTGGAGCTGCAGGACTACTTCAATTTCAATTAAATGCTTTGCTTTCTTTCCTCTTTCCCCTTTTTTTTATATATTAAACGCATAAACAAGAGAGGGAGAGTGTGTCCTGCATTCTAATGGGGGATTTAAGGAGCTTTCCGAAGCGTTTGCCGTATAATTGAGGCAGCCTGCTGGGGAGGAGCCTCCTGCTCCCCCTGTTGTTGCATGCAATTAGCAATGAATGGAGGAGGTTCCTGCCAGGGAGTGTGGGACAGGACAGGAGACAGCCAGCAGACAATTTCCAAAGGCACGCAAGGAGACGCACTGAAAAAGAGCAAGCGGCAAAATGCAAAAGTTGGCGGAAAGTTTGTGGGCCTCCCGCGCAAAAATTCAAAGGCACTGAGCAGAAAAAGGGATCCTTATAGACCTTAGAAGACTTGAAAAACAGGAATTTAATGGGAAAAATGTGTAAATATGCTAATTTTGCTGGAAATCAATATTTACTTGTTGAAAGGCCACAGAAACCATTTAATTTTTGAGTTTACGAACTTGAAAGTCTTCCTAAAAATGTGTAAGTAACAAATCTGTGGCTTACAAGCTTAAAATCATAGTTTCTCCAATGATTTCTCTACCTAAGAAGTTGCAAAAAATAGTAATATAATATTAAATTTTTTTTTTCAGTTATAAGCAGCAGCTGGAAGGTAAATTCAAGAGGAGAGAGAGCTTTAGGGTTGCAGTCGGCAGTCGGAAGTCGGGCCGTTGCAATCAATGAGCCATTGTTAAGGCGCGTTCGACAATTGAAAATTGCAGAGCTGGCAGAGGCAGGACAAAAAATATAAAAAAAGAAAGCAAAGAGAAAAGAGATTTCCATTCAAATAAGGAGAGTGCGTGCCATTTACCATTTTCCCAGACCAGGTCGCTAAATAAATGCTCTTTTATAAAGGGAACTTATAGGGAAAATGCCTTAACTTTCCCCTTCTTAAACATATTTTCAAAATATTTTTTCAAGAAATAATTAAAAGAATTTTTTTTTAAATTTATAAAATCTAAAGCTAGCACTCAATTTTCTTCAGGGTATTCCCCACTTTATATTCCCTTCCTTTAAGTTAAACTTTCCAGTCAAACATTGCCACAAAGTTAACCCAAAATTGATTAATAGAAAAAATATCCTCAAATAAATATATATCAAAGGGTTTTGCCCTGAAATAATATTGAACAAAAGCTGGTAAAATATCCTCATGGAAGCCCGACTCGAAGCTGGCTTAAAAAAAATAAATCACGGAATCCCTTAATGAGTTTCCCCCACGTGATAATTGCTGCCTTCAAGTATCGGTCCCGTGGAAGCAGCTTGCCTTATTGAATCTGTACAATTTGTTGGACATTCCACTCGGTTCCCCGTTCTCCTTGGCTCCATTCAGGCATTACCTGTGTGTCCTATCTGGCAGAGCCAACCATTGCCCGTAATTTCAATTGTCTATGCAGAAGAGCTTTGAATCACAAAATGGTCAGCAGCCCCCGGTCCTTGGCCAGACACTGAGAGAATGGGAGCCTTAGCTTTACTTTACTTTATATTTTTTTTAATAAGAGAGGATGATGCTTGGTGTTCTTTCAGTGCAGATTCCTGAAGCTCCTGCTCTTGCCTTTTTCAATCTCTGACTGGCCTGACTGCCTGCTGACCATTACTGGGGCTTGGCTTTTGTCTCTTGTCGCCTTTTGTGAATGGGCGCTCGTTTCTCATGCTAGATATGCTCCAGCTCCAGCTCCTCCTCATCCTCATCCCCATCCTGGCCAGCATTGTCTGCCATTTGCTGCTCGAGTCAGATAAATTTCAATGAATTTGCAAACGCAGCAGCATAGAGTCCTGGTCCTGGCTACATTTCTCTGTTTATCTTTATACATTTACAATTAAAAGGGCTTGGCATTGTCCTGCCCTGTCGTAATATTAATGAATCTTCCCCTGCCTAGCACAGGACATGGCAGGACATGGCTGCCCGTTAATTGATTGCAATTTGTATATGTAAATGTGTGTTTTTTTTCGCCCCTTTCGCCCTTATTGTTGTGCAAATTTGTGCGGTCACATGTGTGTGTTTGCTGATTTACCAAATTGTCTCATTAAGCTAAATCAATAAATTAATAATTATCGCCCGGGATTGGACTGGTACTCACCCCTTCCTCCTTGCCCTGGAGCAGATGCACGGCCCCGGAACGCTGTATGCCGGGCAGGAACCACATCGGATGGGTCAGCAGCAGGCGCTCCATCAGGCCCAGGTCGCAGGGCGGTGAATTGTCGCTGGAATCGTCGCGGCTGCTCTCGCCGCCCTCATCCTCATCCTCGGCCTCCACGGGCTCCTCCTCCTCGCCATCCTCGCTGGAGGTCTCGCCCTCGGCCAGGATGCCGCCCTCGGAGCTGGACACCAGCGATGTGCGTGACTGGAAGGGGGGAAAGGAAAGTATTTTAATTAAATATTATTTAAGTTATTAGAGAAATATAAGCTAAGAGATAGATTTTTAAAGGTTTCTAGAGGTTTCTCTGGGCTAAAAAGCTGCCTCTGCTCCTTGACCAAGTTTGGAGCACAGCTTGGCATCTCGTCTGCCTCCAAAAAGCAGCACCCCGACACTTGACACATTGCCTTTGGCCATATTTCTGTAATCTCCGCCAGCGAGTGAGTGCCATTCCATGTCGGGAAAATTCTCTAGAACTGTTAAGGGGAGCTGCTGCTACCCAACTTTAAAGCCCAAGGCCTAGCCAGGAAATTTCCAGAGGAAAACCCAGCTGAAGGAGGAGCTGGGACAAACAAAGAGCGAAACAAAAACAGCAGAAATTCTGTAGCGCGTTTTGTAGGCGTTTTTAATTGAAAATTGCCAAGGGCTGGCTTTTGAAGTTTTCGGAGGGAGAGAGAGTGAGGGCGTAGCATACTTTCCAGCAGCATCAAAAGTGCAGCCACACTTTGGGGGATGGTGTCCTTTTTCGGATGGATATATGTCTGTACAGTATATCTCGAGTATATCTCGCACTCGTGCTAGATGTCACCCTCTGTCACAACGAGGCTGCTGATGATGATGTTTGCCAAGTGTAAGCGATGCCTGAATTGATGCCAAGGCAAATGCTTATGCAAATGTAGATTATTCGAACATAAATGGTAGCCACTAGAGTGGGTAGACCGCGGCGATACCCTGGGGAAACTAATCAAAAGATAAACGATGCTAGCACTTGAATTTCAATGAGCCACGTTAAGGGTTCCAAAGGCTTCAGGCTGCAGGAGCTGCGGCGATGATTCGGTAATGGTAATGGTAACAAATGTAAATGGATTTATTTCTTATCTCATGTGAAGTTTCTTATATTTCAGGGAATGTGTAAATAGTTTTGGCGAACTTTTAAAGCTGATAATATAGGTTTTTTATTGAATTTTATAATTTTTAAACCCCGTTGCATATTTATTATATTTTAAAATATTTTAAAATGCTAATACTTGACAAACTCATTTTATTAATTGAATATATCTCCTTTTTGAAGGATATCCCTTTCTCCTTATTGCTTTGTAGAATTTTTTTATGGCCAGTTATAATTACAAAGTATATAAATATATATTAAATAGACTTATCCAAATTTATTTTATAAATTTTAGAACAATTGTAAGATTAATATCGAAGTTATTAGACTCTAGCTTTCTTACTTTTTTTTTTGTAAGTTTTAATAAAAGTTGCCCCATGAATAAGAGTATAAATATAATTCATCCCACAAGACCTGCAGTATCGGGTATCTCATAGTCGACCACAATCGTTAATAGCTCTCTTATTATTTATTTTCTTATTTTTTTTTTTAATAGGAATTTTTTTTCTTTGAATCATGTCTGAAAATTCCATTGATCCAAATATTTGCACTGCTGGACGCTTTTAATTTAAAAACGTTCGAGAGATACTCCCTTCATTAGCGGGATGGATGGAGATTCCGCACTCATTGGAGCGTGTGCTGGCTTTGGGACAAAAAGTCGAGGGCTTTTCCGCGCCGCTTTCCAGCTTTCCACACTTTCCACTTGGCTCGTTACCACTAACAACGCCACGGATCCGGATTTCTTTTTTTTTTACCCCTTGAAGAGACGACGCCAGAAACTTGCACGGGTCGGAAAGGCGAAAAAAAAGGGTCACGCTGTGGCACTAATTGAGTTATTTCTGCCTCAGTGTCAAATTAGGTTGCCTGGCTCACCTTTTTTGATGATTTACCAGCCAGATGCATATCGCAGTCTATATATATATATAGGTATATATGCTTCAGGGAGTGGTATTTGGTGCTTTTGTAAATTTGATTTACGCGCCGGCAGCGAATTTTAATTTTTGATGTCATTTATTAAACGGGTTTCGAGTGGAGATCGAGTTTCAGCGCTGTCCCTTTGGCCTTTGACGCATTAATCATACGCCGCGGTGGCAGCAGAAGCAGGAAATGAAGCCCAGAAGCTGCCACAGACATCCAGACGTCTCTCCTTCAAGACCAAACGCAATGAAATGGAAATGCAAAATGTTCGCCTGTTTATTTGCCAAGCATTTAAATGCGAGTAAAAACAGAAGGGGATCAGGAACAAAAAAAAAAAAAAAGAAAGAAGGAAAACGGCAGCAGACAAACAGGAGCAAGCCAGCGCAAAAAAAAAGGGAAAATTGCGCAAATCCCTTGAAGAAATGTTTGAAATTTTTCAAAGCTCACAGCATGGGGCCGGGCAGCAGCTCCGGCGAAAATGTTGCGAAATTATGCTTAAATCAAAAATCACAGCAGCGGCAAGCGAAAGAAACGCGCACTGCGGGCGACCGAAAAGGACGAAAGGGACCAGAGAGCAACCCTTATGTCCTGGCAGAGTGCGAGGTGGGTGCACGAATGCTGCGCATATTTTATACCCTGCATTAGGTCTTAAGTATTGCTTATTACGTCAGCAGCGGTGCGGCTGTCCCTTTTGGCCTTTTTTGCCCGCTTCCATTCGCTCGCCTTGGGACGCCAAGAATAACTATTTGAAACTTGTCGAGTGGCGCTTAGTTTTTAGGAAGAGGAGAGGAGAGGAAGAAGTTAATGCCGGTGAATGCAACTTGGGTTTCTTTTTCGTTGGGTTTTCTTTTTGGGAAGAGAGACCCAATGATAGTCATTTACCGGACAGAGTCCTCCTAATGGGCACAGAGCCCCCAGAGGAGCGGCGGGGTCAAAGTTAAATGGCTTCAAGTCAAAAATTGAAGACTTTATCTAAGCAATAATGTTTGGAGAACACTTTAATGCGTTATTTAAATAAAATATATAAAATAATAAATATTATAAGGTATTTTAATATAGAAAAGAATAATTACTAAGCCAAAAAACACTTTATCTAACCAAACTATAATTATAATAATACTAATCAAGGTAATTAATATAATAATACCCTAGACTAATTCCAGACCTTTCCTGTTTCCTAATAAGCCATAAAACCATGACAATAATAAAAGCCCAGCTTAGTTCAATCATTTCTAGTGGAAATCCTTGCCAAATTGGATGCGTAAAAGTCCCGCTGAACCCACTATTTTCCTTCATTTCGAACATCGCATTTTATCATCCCCAATCCCCATATTCTCTCCTCTCTCTCCGGCTCTAATGCGATACTTATTAAGTTAGCCTGGTAGCTGCCCCGGAATATTATAGCTATCTGGTATCTCTGCCTAGATCCCACTCACTCATTTGTTTACAGATTTGCCCAGGACACATAAAAAAAGCAGCAGACATGCAGGGATATCTCTCTAATAGCTTGATGTTCCTCGGCTCAAATTCCTCCTGGTCTCCCGGCCTCACGGCCTCCAGGCTGGGTGCAGCCACCCCCAGAATCATGGAAAGAATAACCATGGTGTACCCCGTGGAATCGACTTCTGAGTAGCCCGGCTGCATTTTTGAGTGGCGCACCGAGGAAATCCAAGCCGAGGGTTGATGCTGACTGACTTGCCCACTCCTTGGACTTCTTTCAGACACTTGAAGAAAATATTCAGAGTGCTGGGTGACTTTCAGTTGAGAAAGGAAATTCATTCGTTGATGCGAAAATAAAAAAATATTGATTTTTATTATACTTAATAATTAAATAAAGAATATAATAAAACAAAAATGAATAAGAAAATTAAATTAAAAGGGAAAAAATGATAACAAAATAATCAAGGAAAAAAAAATAATAATAATAATGAAAACAAATTTAAAAAGATAAATATATATATATTCAAAAATAATTAATTAAATAACAGACAATTTAAAAACAAAAATGAAAAAGAAAATAAAATGAAAGAGAACAAAAATATAAAAAAAAAGAGTTCAAGGAAAAAAAAAACAAAACGGAAAAAATATTAAACAAAAATTTTAATTGAAGAAAAAAAATGTTTAAAAAAAGTAAAAGAAAAAAAGTGTTATAAAATGACTAAAATTATAATTTAATCCCCATTTTAATAAGCATTTTTATTCTCCCTGTAATTCCCGCTCTCTTCCTGCTGTGGTGGTGGCTCATGTGTGTTTGATTTTGGCTTTCAAAAGCATCTCGTTATGTTGGGCAAACAGTCGCGACTTTAAACTGGCTATAGCTGGCCATATAAACCAACAGATACATATATAATATATATACAGATACATATCTGGCAATGCAACAATGGCCAGCCAAGCGTAGAGGGTCCTGGGCCAAGGAACAAGGGCAACACTTTCACGGTCATGAAAGCAACCGGAAGCAGACTGAGACGGAGTCTGCGACTGAGAGGGAGAGCAACCAGACTAAGACGACAGACGAAGAAAGTAGTATTCGCCGGCTTCCGTTCTGGCAGCTGTTGAAAATGAAAATCATTCTCAGACCCAAGCTGCAAGCTCCACGCCACAACTCTCACCTTTCTCTCCCATTCGAAATATTGGCAAACAATTGTCTGAGACTGAGTCTGACTTGGAGTGCGAGAGCCTCGCCTTGCAACTCTATCTTCTTGCCAATATTGGTGGAAATACTTTTGGCCAAAATTCGATGGCAATATAAAAATTCCCAGCCATTGACAAAATGCCCGCCCCGCCCTGCCAAAAGGAGCATTTAATAAATTACACACAACAAGCAGAGACGGTGTCGGTGGTAAACGGGAAGAAACTATTTATTTGTCGCCGCCCAAAAGCAGGCAATGAAAATTGTTCGAATGCGACAAATGAGGGGAGAAAATGGCAACAGAAAATGAAATAAAAAATAAAATAAAAGCACAGAGAAAACGGAAATGAAATCAGCCAATAAGAGTTCTTGGAAATTAAAGGAACAATTTGATTTAAGCAGAAGAAAAGTCAGAGGAAAAAATGCTATTAATTTACTTTGCAAATTAAATGAAATAAATGGAAATTAAATCCAGAAACTGCTTAAATTTTTTACAAATTATAAATAAAAGGTAAGTACTTATAATAAATTCCCTTCTTAACCGATTCACATATTCAAAGGTATCCTTTTTATTTAATTTATCAGCCTCCCAGGTATTACTCGTTATTATTTTCAATCGGCTTTGAGTTAATTTGAAATATTCTCACACCCTCTTTCGCCATGGCTTTTCCCTTTTTTTTTTGGGAATTTTCTGCCGTCCGATCAAGATATAAACATAATACAATATATATAATATGAATCAAGGGTGCGTGTGTGTGTGGGCGGGGACGGAAATCCCCGCATAAAGCTTCTCTTATCGGGGTCGCAGGTCTCGGCGTGAAATTAATTTCACAAAAATCATATATACACCGCAAAAGTGAGCAAGTGAGTGAGTGATGCGCCGCCATTGTTCGCACAAAGCTGATTATCAGTCCCACTGTGCACGATGGCCGTTTTCGGGAGTTCCTTTCCCCAAAAAAAAAAAAAATAAAATAAAGAATTTGCCCTTTCAACTAATAGTTTGACAAAAGGTGAGAGCGATAAGCCGCCGTGCACGTGTCTCTCTGCGGCCGCCCCTGTCGCGGTGGCCGTGCATGCGGGCAAATTGCACTCGAGACTGAGTTATTGCCTGGCGCAGGGCAGCGAGTACACAGAGGAAAAAACAAATTTAAAACAAAGAAATAAATGTATAAAAAATAATTATACAAAAAATAAAGTATACAAAAATCTGCGACATAAAAAAAAGGACGACAACACTTCTCTAGTTCTCTAGAATATCTCTTGAACGCAGTCCTCAAATATAAACTATGTTATTTTTAAAACAAATTAATTTAAAAGCTAAATTTGTTGTTCTCTGTGCACAAAAACTACAACTGGCAACTAGCAACAACAACAACATCCACGGCGGCAAAATAAAACGTGCACAGGACATGATAGGAAGGACACGCAGGCAGAGGGACCGTAGTGAGTCAGGGATCAAGGGAGCAGCAGCCAGCGAGCGAGCGGGCGAGTGCAGCATCCGTGGAAATAAAAGATAAATAGCAGCCACGTAAAATGTTGTTGAATGTTTTAAAAAACCATAAAAACCACAGAGAATTACATTTAATGGCAGCAACAGCAGCGGCAGCACCGGGGAGCCCCAAAAGTGGCCAAGGGAAATGGGGAAAAGTGGAGGGAAAAACCGCAATGGCAACAGCAGACGGAACACAACAGCAGCTAGACATCACAGACACACACGGAGACGGAAGAGTGTGTGACACATGGCTGTGAGTGAGTGAGTGTGTGCAACTCCCAGAACCCATATTTATTATATAACTGGCAGAGTCGTCCTTTGAGGTCCCTTCGAGTGCACTTGGCAAATAAATCTAGGAGCTAGAATTTCGAAATTCTCCTCAAGGAGTTGAAACTTGGTTTTTTAAGCTCTTTATGGAGGTTTCTAGGGGTATTTGGAGTTGATCCCTGGACTTGGATTTATTCCTTTCAGATTATTTAATTTTAAAGCCATATCTTAGCTAGTTTTAAGAAAACCCTTTTGTTTTCAGTGCCCTTAAAGCAGTTGCAGCTGTCAGCAGAGTGCGTGTTAGTTTGGGGACCGAGAGAGAGTGAGGGCTTAGAGCTAATTGAAGCGCCATGTTGTCGATTTGTTTGCAGCCCATCCATCCATCCTGGCAGCCATCCATCCATCCATCCATCGCACTATGAATGCATAATTAACAAGCCAGGAAATTCGGCAACGCTGCCGCTGCTGCTGCACAAAATGCAGGAAGCTGGAAAAGCGGAAGCGGAATGCATAATTAACAAGCCCAAGCCAAGAGGGAAAATGTGTGAAAATGGCCAACAGTGCTCAGTGATTACAAGAGCTTAAGCTTTCCAAAATTCTAAATGCCGAGATGGCCAAATGGGAAATGCAATAAACATTCAGCTCAAGTAATAAGCCGGCACATAAAGTGCGCCATTAAATGGGCGAGAATGGTCAAGATGGAGAGTCGGAGGAGACTGAGACGAGACTCTGGCCATCTGGACAGTCTTCTTCTGTGGAGAGAGAACACTTACCCGGACCTGACAACGATGGGCTGCTGTCAAAAAGTCAGAGCCATTAGGCACACACCAAAGAATATGCGTCCCTGAAAATTGAAACCAGAGACGACGACGACGACGACGACGACGTCGCTCTGCGTTCCCAAAAACTAACGCAAATGGAGAACGAATATCCAGCGCACACTTCATTAGAGGGACTTTAAAAACCTGGCTAGAGATGGGCAGAAGAAGGACAGGCGACCGCAGGACATGCTACGGACAGACGCCTCATTGGCTTTGACAGGACACAACAAACTGGCATCCCTTCGAGCCTGATTGCTGCGGTCGTCTGTCGCATGTCGCTAGCATGTCCTCTTTTGCTCCTGCCTGGCCCACCTGCCCCACTTGCTCCACCTGACAATATCAGCAAACATCTCTCGCCTGACAAGCAACAAGAAGCAAAAGCAACAACCAAATCATAAAAAACGGGGATGTACCCTTTAAAAGTAAAGGGTTGCTTGATATTGGAAGTACATTTTTAACGAAATCTGTAGTAGAATTGTGTAAAAAAGGTTTGGGCACTGCATTTTAAGTTGGGAGCATGTGTTTATTTGGGTTTTTAAAGCCCTAATTATTTTTTTACAATTTAATTGAAGTTCTACTAAGAAAACTCTCGGAAACCTAAAGCAAATTAATGAAAAACAGAGGTGGGCATTGAATTTGTAGCTGGGAGCATGTGTATATTTGGTGTTCTAAGCCATAGTAATTCCTTTTAATAATAAACATAAAGATTAGCAAATTTGAAGTGAAATAAAATATAATAAAATACAATAAATACCATAAACATAAATTCTTCTAAATTCTTTGCTAACAAAAACCTTTTTTCAACTAAAAAACACACAAACCTCTCATTTATTCAAGTAACCCCTCTTGAAAAGGGTATTTCCCAGGCAGGACAAAAACTAGAAAAGTCCCCAAAAGGGGACAGAGACAACCTTTAAGCCGCTGACAAAGCTCCACTAATACCGCTGCAATTAGCAGACGTGTGCACCTGTGCAAACAGCTGCCCCCCCACAGCCAGGATCAGGGGCGAAAAAGACACACCTGAACAGGGGACGTTGTCCACTCGACATGGCCCGCAGCCAGGAGATTAGAGGCAAAGTTGTTTATGGCCAAAGGAGGCGGAGCGGCGGCGGCAGCAGCGGCTACCGGCGACCACCGGCGGCCGGCAGGGATAAAGCATAATGAAAGTAATAAAGTTGCCCAGTTCCCAGGCTCAAACTCAAAGTCAGCCTCAGCCTCAGAGTCCTTGTTGCTTTTGATCGGCGACGGGCGATAAAAACTTGTGTGTGTGTGTGCAGACGATGTCCTGGCCCAGTCCCAGTCCAAGCTGAAAAATTGCACGAGTTTTTCCTGCACCGCAACATCATTCCTGCACCGGAAAATATTGGCCAGAAAGGACAACACTTTCCAACCGGAGACCGACCAGACGCTTTTATCGCCCATCGTTGATGTTCGCTGTTGTTTTTATTGAATATTCATAAATGGCCAAAAAGGAGCAAAGGAGCAAAGGACCTCCAAGCAAAGGATGTGCAAGGCCTGGCCCTGGCCTCAGCTGTTTTGGGCCTGTCTGGCAATGTCGGGGAATCAATATTTTATGCCCAGCTGCTGGTCAGGCAAAAGCCGCAGCTGCACTGGAAATTATATTATTAAATATTAAATGAAAATTAAATCGAAAACTAAGAAAATAAGTTGTCTATACGTCTTCCCAGCTGATATAAGCTAAACACGAATGTTTTATACTCTGAGATTGAATTTAAATCGCAAAAAGCTCCTTAAAATTCTCAAAATGGAATTTAGCGACAAACAGTTTTGTAATTACGCGTTATCTGTTGCATTCTTTGGCCTTGCTGACATATTTTTGGAATGTTTAACATATATTTAATATTTCCACCTACCGACATCAAGCGTAAGTTGTTTCAGGGATTGTATCCTAAAATTCCCAAGTTAGAATTCAGCGACAAATTTCTTTTAAAAGACACGCTGGTTTAATATTGTCGGAATATTGTTTATAATAAATTCACCATTATAATATGGCTTATTTTCATTATTTATCCTTTAATCTGATATCTTAAATACCTAAATTCTTTGAACATTTAAAATATTCCCTTTTCTAACGCCTTCTTACTATATTTTTCTTTCAGTGCCTTCGACAAGTGCAACAGGAGGAAGTGCAGCTCGCAAATTAAAATGTGAACACATGTCTGAGTCTGTGTCTGATGCTGGCCACGCCCCAGACGATTCTGGTGGCTTCGACTATCTCAATTGTGGTTGCCACGCCCTTAAGCACTCTCCATATATCCTTTTGGAGTATCCCTTTGAATCTAGTTAGCCAAGATTTCCAGGACGTAAGAGAGAAAAGCCTTCGAGGTGGTTTTTTGAAAATTATTAAGCAATTAGAACGCATGACTGACTGAGTGAATGGCTGCTGCCTCGTGCATAGCAACGCATATCAAATTAACTAACAAATTGACTTGTCAAACTCTTTTCTACTCGTCCCACCCCTCTGGAAGGAAATTACAAACCATTAGGCAGCAGCAGGACGAGACGAGACGCGACGAGAGCCAAAAGGATTCACAGTTATTAATGAAGAAATCTTGGGGGAAAAAATAAAAGCTTTCACCGCCAAGGCACGCACGACCAGCTCGCAATAATGAGGAAACTGTAAGGGAAATGTAAGGAGAATCGAAGGGAAACTCTAAGGAACACTGAGGACGTGTATTGTAATTTTTATTTTCGTGCCAAAGTCGAAATCATTTGATGCGCACTTTATGGACCCGACAACGAACATAATCATTATTTTGTCAGGACAGGAATCGGAGGCAACACGTAGCAAATTATGAATGAATGAACGAAGGAATGAATGGTTAGATGGGGGAGGGAGTAGAACCCGAGCTCCGGGCACTGATGGCCCATTGGCAGGCCTTGGTAATTGGCACTTGGCTGTGTGTGGGGCAGTCACATGTGGCAAGCTGTCCGAAATGGAGGCGACAAATGTCGGTGCGTTCTCCAAGGAGTTGCAAGCCAGCAATAAGAGGTAGCAAATTAGATGAACATCCGAAGCCAGAGCCCCAGGAGGAGTCTAACTGGACACGGAGAAGCAGTACATATGCTTAGGGCTCTTCCTTAGCTTCGGATTACTATTCTGGTGTGAATAAAGCCTTTACTTGACTCAGTTTCAGTTACTTTCAGAGCTTTAAATAAGTTTAATAATTTTACATAAATTATTAAAAATTCACACCCTCTGAAAACTTAATAAAACCCTCTCAAATATTCATAAAAACCTCACCTGACTGAGCTCATCCCTTGAGCGACGCGAGCACTTGGGCAGCAGTGCCTCCATATCATCCTCGAAGGCTCCGTTGTGGGCCATGTCCACCACATCGTCCGGATCCGCATCCGGATCGAGGCTACTGCTCCTTCGGCTATCGCCGTTCTGGCTTTGGTTTTGATTCGCGTCTGTTCGGTTCGAGGCGGAGGTCATGGAGCCGGCCACTCCGTTCTGGCTGTTCGGGTTCTTGCTGTTGTTGTTATTATTATTATTGAGATTGGACTGGGCCAGGACACTCAGCTGCTGCTGTTGTTGAGATTTCTGTGGCTGCGTTTGGCCATTGTGATGGATGTTGTTATTGATGGTCTTGTTGTTGCCGGAGGAATCCAAGGAGGCGGCTGCTGCCTCCAAGGAGGAGGCCGTGGCAGAGCCCACTGAGGGTAGGGGTTCGCTGGTTCTGCAAGGAAAATAGCAGAGGAATAATTAATAATGAGGCGTGAAGGTTTTTTTTTAAGAAAGTATAATTAAATAATAGGCTATACTAAAATAAATAATTTAAAAATATAATAAACTATAATATATAGTTAAATAATGTAAGAATTAAATTTCTTATAAAGAAAAACATATTATAATAAAATATTGAAAAGGTATTGTAGAGCAATATTATCTCTTTAAAATATATACATAAATATTTGAGAGGTCATTAACCTATTAAAATCTTTAAGAATTACATTAAATTCAATAAATAAAGTATACCAAAAATGTTGGCCCTGAAAAGTAAGTTACAGCTTTCTTAATATGATCCAAAGAACCATAAAATATACCTCCGTCTGTGATAATATTAAATAAATAGTAAATAGCAACAAATCTTGCATTATAATTAAAAAAGAAACCCCCACAATGAAGTGCATTAAGAATCCTCAAGTGCACTTCATTCTCTCAACTCCCAACACTCTTCCGTCTTTAAGTCTAAGCCCACATCCTGAATTCCGAACCCATTTGTCAGCTGCCACCCTCAGTCGGCTGTCAAAAGGTTAATTTGCGACACATTTTTTTTGTTGTTGTTCGAAGCCGTCGCCAAAGTGGCTAAAATTCAAGACGAAGGTCGCAGGACGAAGGACGCCGGCACTCGCACATCATGATGACGCCTCAAAGCGGCCAATTTTACGCCATTTTAACAATATTTCTAACGATAGGACACAAATGTTATTAATGAATGGCTAGAGAATAGAGAGGAAGTGCAAGAGGAAAGTGACGGAAAAAATGTGAAAAAAGAAAAGGAAAAGCCGGCATGTGCCCAAGCTTCCGTCTGTGTTGATGGATCAGGGCCCAAGGAACCCAAAGAACCCAGAACCCACAGAAAAAAAAGGACGAAAAGTAAGCGTTCATAAACAAGGAAAGCAGGCGAAAAATGCTCGACTCAGCCATATGACAAGTTGTCAAACACTCTGACATAATCATGTCAAATTAACACGGAACAAACACGGACGTCAACCGCATGCAGGGTCCTTGGGTTTGGGTTCTGGCTTCTGGGTGGATAATAAAACACTTTCGAGAAATTAGTCGGCCTATAAAAACTTCGGGGGGACGCGCTCAAGGACACCCTGAAACCGAAACACGCTTGAATTTATGAGGATTTATAGAACAAACAAAAGGCGAAGCGATAAACAAAACAGCAAAATGACAGCCAGGAGGAAGGAGCACCCCGAAGCAGTTCGGAGTGGGTCTCCTCCACTGATGTAACGTATGGAAATGCGCCCACTCATGGCAATTAAGATTAAGTGGCAACGACTACAGGGACCTCGGGGTCTGGCTTTGGCTCTGGCTCCAAGCAAGGAGCCCGTGTCCGTGTCCTGTGGCGCGGCGGTTATTCCGCTGATTGAAGGTCAATTCGGGGCCCTGAAATTAAGTGTAAATGGCTGAGGAGGGGTCAATATTGGAGCAACCTTAAATAATGACTGTGTTTTCCTTAAGTTGGCTTTAACAGAGGCCTTGGGGTTTGTTATTATAGCCAACTTTATGGGATTGCAGAGGAAGTTAAGTCTAGTTTTATATTAAATATGATATAATATCTGATAAATCAGATTACCAACACTTCCTATTTATGAAAATGTCTTAGTTTTATCCTTCTTTGAGTTAAAAAATTTATTTCTGACAGCAAAATACTCAAAGACTTTGAATAACAACACAAAAACCCATTTTAACGCTGCATTTCTCTTCAAAAAAACTGCAAGAATTCAAAGATTTCTCTTCCAACTAACTCAATTATTGGGGCCGCACTGAAATTTGAAAAGTTTGGCCCTCAATTCTTATTCGTAGAGCCGGAAATACAAAGAGTTGAGGAGGGGCAAGTCCTAGCACAATCACAGTTGGCCCGAAAATTGTCAAAAGTTTTTTAGCCCCCATGAATATTTACTCTGGAGGAGAGTAATGGAGGCACTGACGGGGTCTAAATCAAAGTGTGGAAAGCAAAACAAAAAAGCAAAAGCATATGTAACATACAACAAAGGCGCAGGCAGGATGTGGATGCGGGTAGAGGAATCCCCCGCCTGGCTGTGGTCGGATTGGATTGGATTCGAGTCTGGGAGATGCGAGTTGAAGTGCAGGGCGTATGCAAATTAGTTGTGACAGCTTTCAAAAAGTTCAACATAGTTGTCGATGGCTGCCAGAGGAGTCCGGAGTACTCCCCATTTGACAGCTGACACATCGAGTGTGTGGGAGGCAAGAGTGCAAAGGAGAGAGTTCAGTGCGTTCAAAGTTCACAGAATGTGCACTCGAAAGTGGGTTTTCTTTGGGAGGTAAAAGAGAAATAATAATTATTAAGGATATTTATACAATTTATAAGGACTTAAATAATAAATAAATCTATAAATTTACACAAACTAACTAAAAACTGTTTTTTTGTATGCAAATCACAGTTCTCTGTGTAAACATATTTACAGACTTTAGGTATGAATTTTACTGCCAGTGTAGGCAGCTCAAAAACCATACACTTCATCCAGAGAAATGCATTTCTGAAGGCTATAAAGAGGGAGGACGAGCAGGAGCAGGAGAAAGACCAGGAGTAGGACCTAAAAGTTAACCCCATGTCTATGCCCTCGGGGGAACCCCAGGAAGGCAGCAGCAGCAGCAGCAAACCCAACCGTTTTTGATATGGTAATGTGGCAATGGCAGTGCGTGTGTGGAATGCTCCATTATTAGATTTTTACTCGCTTCACTCCAAAGCTAAAAAGGCCAAGTTGGAGCCAGGAAAGAGGCAGTAGCAGAAGCAACGTCGCCGAGAGTGCCATAAAGTAGTAATACTAATTAAGTTGTGTATTATGCATGTGCAGCTACATATACAGAGATGAGGAATGGATCGCTCTGCAGGGAGCAAGTCAGCTCTCCAACGAGGAGATGCCTGAAGCCTGTGTGCTCCTCGACTCGAGCAGCCAGTTGACATCGTTTACCAAACAATGCATCCACTGAAGAGCTAGAGAACTGGAGGAGAGGAGCCAAGGAGCAGCGACTGCCAAGTGTTTGTGGTTAGATAACCTGGAGAGGAGGCCATGGAATAGAGAGAGAGTTGCCAGAGACTGGGTCACTTATTGTATGGATAACTAAGGAGAAGGAAGCCGGATGTTACTTGATTTTTAAGGGTTTTAGTTTCAAAAGGGTTTCCTAGAAAATTCTCCTTAAATATTCAATAAAAAATAATGTAAATAAATATAAATATTTAATATTCGAATCAGAAAACCAAACCAAAACTCACCTCGCCTTGGGATGACCCTTGAACTGGGCCACCTCGGCGTAACGACGTCCCAGAGGCACCTCCTGGGGACTCAGCAGGGCATCGCAGAGGGCACTGCTCACAGGAGGCTGTTGCTGATCTCCAACTGGAAGACTCATCCCTTTGAGGAGACGAGTGGCAGAGGGTGGAAGTTCCCCTACAGAAGCTCGCAGCAGCTCTGGCTCAGCCGCCTTTCGATTGGCAAAATTCTTAAGCTGCTCACGGAGCGAGTAATCCGCCGAACTCGAGCACGAGGTGGATTCCGATGGGGAGGATGAGCTGGAGGAGTGGCACCTGGGCGAGGGCGATGGTGAGGGTGAGTGTAGCTCTTGACCCGCATTGCCATTCTGTAGATCCTGATAGGCGGCATGGGCATCCACATCGGAGCCACTGCTGCTGCCCGAGGAGGAGGAAGATTCGGAAGAGCTAGAGCCCCTTGACTGATTGCTCTGGCTGGTGGTGTTCGAGACGCAGCTGTCCATGCTGGCCACCGAGTTGCGGTTCCCGTTGCCATTCTCCAGGTTTTTTGAGTCCTCCACCTCTCCCGTCTGGATATCGTCTACCTGCTGTGGCACGATGATCAGGGATGTGCGCTTCCTTAACGTGTCATCCTTGGCATTCATATTCTGCTTCAAAGTCTTGTCCGATTTGGTGGTGTACACAATGACCTCCACCTTGGAGGAAGCATCCGAGCAGGATACTACAGCTGGAGCGGCTCCTGCCGCCTCCTTCGTTGTGGTTTCGTGCGACATCCTGTTAAAAAGTCGCCGCTTATTAGATTCAGGCAAGGATTCAGCGATTGTGACTGGCTAGGGAAATGGAAAATTGATGCTACCAACACTTGCAACTCATAAATGCCACAAGCACATGTGTCAATCTTTTTTATTGATTCCGACATTTAATACCCGTCCACCCCCATATCCGAGTCCCCGTATCCGATTCCCACATGGCATGGCATTCGGAGCATGCATTTTCGATGTCAAAATGTTATTACCAATAAATACATGAAAAAAAGAAGGCCAAGACAAGTACAGGGAACATTGAGTGTACCGAGTATTATATAACCGCAGAGCACTCGAACTCTAAGTCGTATAGATTCCCGTAAAAACGGGCAACACCTGCCAACTGTCTGGCACTTGGTGGAGATTCCTGAGAGTCCATTGGTTAAGGGAATCAACTGGGAGTGGGAGGATCTGAGTCAGAAATCATTAAATATCCAAATAATATCAAAAGCAAACGAAAACCCACTTGCCTTAATTAATTATAATTATAAGTAAACATTTTAACAAACATAAAGAATTAAAGTTCTCTCCTCATTCGTTTTTAGATTTCGTAAAGAAAAATCATAAACATAAAAATTATATATATTTAGAGCATTCCCCATTCGTTCGATTGACAAGTGCACTCCCTCTCTGCGGTTTTTATGAACTTTTAACCATAATTCCACCGTGTGTTTGAGTGCTTGTCTCCTCTCCTCCCCGGCGGAGTATCAATTTCATTTTGTTGAAAATATTATTATGCATTTTGTGAGGCATAAGTGGGACTGCCTTTTTTAGAGGCAAAAAATACTCAAAATATAAACAGAGAACGTGAGCTGAACGGAAGCCAAAAGGTGACCGCTGGCTAGGATGAATGCATGAATGGCCCATATTATGTGGGTTTGTGGGAACAACGGCCCCCATTAGAGCACGCTGGTGCTGCTGGCTTGTGTAAACAGTTTGTGGCGATAAGCAATTACAAACATTTGCTGCTTTGTTTTGACATCAAAAGAAATGGAAAGAAACCCCGAGCAGAAGTAATAATAATAAAGCGAAAAGAACATGTACGGCCACGGAGCTATCCAGAACAGAGCAGAGCAGAAGCAGAGCAAAAGCAAAGCAGAGCAGAGCGAAGCGCGATCGAAAACCAAAGTGGGTTTCGTTTTGCGTCGTTGTGGTCGAGTGAATTCTTAATTTATTTATTTTCTGTTCATCCAAATGGAGTATGTATTACGTGGTTTATGTTTGTACATACACATGTCTGCAGCTTTCGTCATTCGGCTAAACAAATATTGTCCAGTTTTGATTTTTTGTTGGTGAATTGTCGCAGTTTTCTTTTATCGTTTAAGAACCACTTCAAAGGCTATGAAAATATTTGAAAGAATTCCAAAATGCTTAACGTTCAAGGGTAACTATGATCAAAGACATTTTCTAATAATATTTTCTGGACAGTATTCTAATTTTCAAAGACTGTCATCAGTATCCCTTTACTGGCCAACCTCAACATTCAATGAGCTTAACACCAGCTTCTTCCTAAACATAGTTGAGAATTCTAATATTTTCTCATCTAAATAATAGATCACATAAAATAAGTATATATAACAATGACTTAATGACAACACAATTACAAATCCTAAAACAAGCCAGACATATCTATATGGAACACGGACAACAGATTTATCTAGCCTATACACTTTCACGATTTCGCCGTGTCAGTCGTGCTCTGGTTGGATTTTGAATGCAGACAGAATGCAACAAACAAACGAGCAGCGAGGGGGATATATAAAATATACATTGCCGCATTTCGCAATTACCTGAATCACTTGACGAGCGGCGGCGACAACAAATGCAATTACATTCATTACAATCAAATAGAGGCTTCGTGTTCGACATATTCGAAGCTATTCGATTACAAACGAGCTCTGTTGTTGTGCGGCTTTTCACTTGAAGCGACTGCCACTGGGACTGCCACTGTGATGGCGAAAGATATTCCATACATTTATGATTGCGATTCCGAGTGATTCTGATTCATTTCGCTGACAGAAGTTCCTTGTAAATACATTTCCATAAATTGTCTCGCCTTCAATTGGTTTCGGATTCCGACTGGGACTGGGAGAATCTTCAATTGCCAACATAAGCCAGAGCAGAGCGCCTTATGAACTATGCAAACTTTATTTTCGCGGTCTCGGTTTCTGTCGCTCTGTGATTCTCTGATTATTATGCAAAGTGTGAAACGCAATTGTCAACAAATTGTCAACCAAACTTGGGCTAGTTGAGCAGTTTTTTATGCCCGGTACTTGTTGAGTATAAGGGAATATAAAGTCAATTCATTGCGAGAAATGCAAATAAAATATTGAGTTTATTGTATCTTCATAAATAATCCAAATTAAAACATTGGAAACCATTTTTTATCGGTAATATCGACCTTATATCGAATACATTTTGAGATCTTAAGACCCAAATAATATTGGGAACAATAACACCACTTCAAACAGGGCCCTAAAAAGTTTAATCATTCCATATCCATATATCAAAAAACCACGAAGCCTTTAATATTTATAATCTTATTGTTTTTATCGATAGCTTATCGATCTATTGTCATCTCAATCAGAATCTATTGGGTATCTCAAACTCGACTACAGCGTTCAGTTCTAGATGTTTTTTTTTGTTAAAGGAAAGGAGGAGGGCACGGCACCCAGCTCGGAATCATTTGGATCCATTTTGGGCTGGCTGCCAACGAAGCTTGACGCGATTTGAATGCCGCCGCGTCCAATGGCGTGTTTTTTGGATCGACTTTTGCCGCTGTTTGCCTTTTTCGATTTGTTCTTTTTATGGGATTATTATTATAAAAACAAACAATAATAGAGATACATCGATTTCGGTCAAATGATTGAATAACTATGAAACTATAACAGGGAGTTAAGAGCAGAAAATCTACTAGTTTGAGAAAACCTTATGTAAAACCAGTTTCTAAAATTCTGCGAAAGCTGAACCAAGGCGAAGTACAGCCATATTTATTAACAGATTAAATACAAGCCATTTTGCACCAATAAAAGGCAAATTAAAAGCTTCAAAGTATATCATAAATATTAAATACAAATTACTAAAACTACAAAATATATGCACATGTGACACATATCTTAGTCGTTGTCCTTTGTCTTTTCCATCGTATCATCATAAATATTTATATAATGATTAAGCTAATCCATGGCAACATCCTATGAATCATTCACTCCTGCCTTCGGGTCTTTCCAGCATACATTCATCTCTAATATTAACAAATCCCAATCATCGGTGGCTCGTGTCACCGAATCAGAAGCATAAATATGCAATGGGTAATGTGTAATTTTTTTATGGCCAATTCCCATTGTTCTACTTGCGGTAAGTGCATCTTTCGTACCGAAAGCAATTAAAACCATCCCATGAATGTGATTCATATGCGAGTGAGTGAGTGAATAATGAATGAGTGCTTATCGCTTGCTCAACGAATAACGAATAACGAAAAAAAAAGCGGAAGAAAGAATGCTCCCCAACCTTGTTCTTCTGGGGATTCCATAAGTGGAATGCAATAAACTTGGAGCACCTCTCCCTCTCCGCGTTCAAAAGTCAAAAATATTATTTTTTATATTTATTTCCCATTCATGTGTGTGTGTGTGTGTGTGCTTTCGGGTGGGCAGTCCCTAAACCACGTTCCGCGCTTTTTTTTCGCCTTTTGTGTTTAGTAATTTTTCAATTTTTCCCTCCGGGGTCGGGGGATGTGGTTTTGTTTTTTTCGGGAGGGTGAGACCTCCCCGGTGGTTGCTTTTTGTCTGCCTTGTTACTACAAATTATCGGCGGTACGCTCGGCACGTGCGCGACGTGTTCCACAGCATGGGGTTTGCTAGGGTTTTTTCAAGGGGGGGCGGACGGGGGCGCAATAACGCACTAACGCACCCCCATCGCCCATCGCCCATATCCACACCATCCACACCCCTGTGCGGATTTAGTGTAATTGATTCCGCATTGCAATGAATGCGTTCGCTGCGTGCCGGGCTCAGAGCTCTCAGCTCTTTGATTGTTTGACTCTGCGGCAGCGGTGGCGGTAGTCCTGTTCCGGGTTTTAATATCTCCAGAATTAAAAAAAATATTGACTTTGAACTATTACTTTCTTGATATTACATTTAATTTTTTTATTCAGGGTTGCCACGTTCATATAACAAGCATTTCTTGCTTTTATTTTCAATATTAGAGGTTTCAAACAGTCCAAATAATAGATAAGAAATCTATAACTATTTAATAATTATGTTTTATTCAATTATTTATTTATTAATAATATTATGTATTATTACTAAGTAAATTCCCAACAATATTTTCACTTAACCTACAAAAACCAACATAAAGCCACCAGAAATTTCGCATATTACTGAAATCTCGAAATTAAATGAAAATCAGAACACGACCTAATGTTTTCGCCATGTCGACTATGGCGACAACATTAGCCAAATTGATTTCGACAGCATTTGTTGGTCATTGAGATCCCCAGCTCCCCTCGACTTCGTTGCGAACTCAAGGCCTGAACAACAATCCACCTACAAGATATCCACATCCCACGCCCACGAAGTGTCCCCCAAAATGCGCTGTGGAATGCCAGACGTTGTGGCGTTCGTTTACAGCAACTCAGAGACCCCGAGACCCGGGGACTCAAGAATCGAGGAACAACACAGCGACTACCACTTGGCAGTGTTATCTAAATAAATATGTGGCCTGCGACATGAGTCTATAAATTATGTAAATGTAAGTTTCGTTTATTTTGATGCGCTTCCTTCTCTTTATGCTCGCTCTCTCTCTATAATTTCTGGTGTTTGGAAATTTTGTTTAAATTTGATTTTCGTTTTTCATTCGAGGTTTTTATGAATTTTTAATTTGTTCGAAAGGGATTTGGTTGAATGAAAATTTCACACTCTTGCCCGTCGGGCAATTTGTGTGATTTGTGAACTAAAAACACTGAAAAAGAGTTCGCTGTGTGTGCGTTGGGGCAATATCTGTGAGATAAATTGGGCGGGCGAGGGATTTCATCGCATCCGACTTAAGGTGTCGTTGGAAATAGCCGAGAGATACAAATTGCTGCGGGTATCTCGGAGCATCTGTGGGCTGAGCATTCCATGTGGTCAGTGGATCGAACTTGAAGTGTATCTGTATCGCTTGGAAGCTGAAAAGTCAAGTTGTTGTAATGCAAATCGGACGAGAGATACTTTCGTGGGCGTGCTGTCGTTTTTCCAGCTGATTTGCCTCAGAAGTGGCCACCACAAGCTGTGCGCTTTGAACTAAAACTCATTTGTTATCCAGGCGATAGTTTTTTGAAGTGTTAAGGCCAAACATAAGTTGACAGAAGTTTGCTTAATGCCTTCTTGTATTTAATTTAATTTTTTTATGGCTTGGTTGTTCTTATAATAATTTTTAAATTGCCCACCTAGTTCCTTAACCCAGAAAACCATAACACAATGATCTCCCATTTATCTGCGCGATGCTTTCCGCCTCGATTTCATCTATTTTTGTGCCAAAAAGCCAGCCCAGTGACTAATGGCTTGCCTCACGCAGCCGAAAAGGAAACAAAATTCGCCGCTTACACAATTTGTATCCAACAGATACGTTTGCCGCGCCGGCAAACTCAATTTGCTTGGGCTTCGGTTTTGGTTTTGGATTTTGGTTTTTCGATTTTGGATTCGGCGGATGCTGGTGAAAGGCGCAGCGCCGCTGGAAAAGCAAGGCACGCGCAGCGAACAGAGGCGTTGAAATATTTACGATGAGGGGCCAGGCCAGGCCGAGAAAAATGCAGCTAAGCTAAATTTGTGGCCGCTGTCTTGTATCGTACGGTTTGTAGTTGCAAAAGTTGACCGTACAATGGAGCTGCACACAAAAATATGAAAGTGCAACACAGCAGCAGCAACAACAAAATACAGAAGCATATTTAAGCAAAAACAAAATACGAAAAAAAAGAGGAGAAAAAAACCTGCTCAGCAACTTTTACGCTGCGCCCTCATGGAACGCAAGTGGATGCCATTGGCAGCCCCGAACAACTAAGAACACTTTTACCAAAGGCCTCGACACTAAAATACCTGGGATTTCATTAAAATAATAATAATTATATATTTTAAAGACCCTTTTTGATCAATTCCAAGCAATCTAGATTTGATTTTCTAATTTTTCCCTGCTTTTTGACTTCACAGAACCTTTTATTCATAGTTTCTTAAGGTGAATGTATTACCTTACAAGCTCTACAATTAATGGGCATCAAAATTACAATACCAACGTTCGGCTACAACAACGGTAACTCACAGCCAGCCCTGCTACAAATACAACAATAAAAAAAATGCAAAAACTGCAAACATAAAGGCAAATAAAGAGTAAATAAGTAAATAAAAAAAGAAATAAAAACGTTAAGCAAAATCGGCTGCAAGGCATAATGAAAGCAGCGACGTCGCTGTCGATTGGGGAAATTAACATGTAGCTTTTTTCTCTCGTTTTTTCTCCTTTTGTTCCCCTGACGTCACAAGTTCTAATTGGAGAAACGAGACGAGCGCTTGACTGGAGAAATCGAGGGATCCACAGAGATCTAGAGAACCAAACTGGGCGTGTGGGGCTCTAATTAAAGAGAAATATGCACACACAACAGCCAGCCAGTCCATCGGTCATAATCCATAAAGATCACTTAACGAGGCGAAATGGGGATTCGTTAACGATCATTTCCATTTCCCAGAGAGTTGTAAACATTGTTGAAATCAATTGATTGCGCTTTTGTTATTGGGGTAGAGCCGAGAGAGGCAATATATGATATATTTGAGATATAAAAATATATATTAAAGGTTCATAGTACTTATAACTCAAGATAAACACTTAATCGCCGGTTAACTAATTGTGAGATAAGTTTCTTAGGTTCTTAACCGGAGAATAAAATCTTTTTTAGATTCCTTTTCCTATTAATCTAACATATTAGGAGATTAAACTCTTTTTACTTAGAAAGCACTTAATCTCAGGTCAGCTAATTGTATGTTAAGTCTTGAACCAGAAATTAATGTCATTTCATAAAGAAACTTTAGCGAATTTATTTATATAAATTCCATTTTTCCATTAATATAACTAAAAACAAATAATAATTCAAATCCTGGGCTGAAAATACTGATATTTCAACATACACACTTAATCGCATGTTAGCTAATTTCAAGTTAACTTCCTAACCAGAGGTTAAAACCTTTATGTCTTGAAAAAATAATTTAAATTCTAATTATCAAGAGTTTATTTTGTGTCACAATTCCTTTTATAGATCTTAAACAACTATTGACTGATCAATTCCATATTATATTCCTATATAATCCCATATCATTACCAAATGATCATGCAAATTTATGACCCCTTCAGCTACCGATCACGCAATACACGCATCGTGCAAATTACTGATGATCCTCCCAAATACTGGAAAATCATGCGCCAAACGACCCATCGATCGATCGAACGTCTGACTGCCCACGGATTCCAGGTTTTTGGCCTGCAAATGCGGAACTGAGGATCAGCAAAAGACCCACACAGTCTGAGAGTCGTGTGTTGGTGATTCCCAGAGATCCAAGATCGATGAATGGGCCCACCGTTTGGCAATCATACACGAATTCCGGCTGATTTATGACGACACGAGAGGCACACACAAATTGACACTTTCGCGTTTATTTGTGCGACTTCGAGACTTCGACTTCGACTTTGATTTGAATGGGAATAACAACGAGATCTATTTGCATACGAGAAACACGAGAAAGAAAAAATAAACTCAAATGAAATGAAATGGGAAAAGAAATTAGCATAAACGTCGCAAGTCGGTCGATTGGGAATTCATTGATCTTTCCTGTGGCGGTGGTTCTTGTCTTTATTTAGCTTCGGCCGAGTCTCTGGGTCAAATCACTGAATACCGTTACAATCTGCTCTAGAGAGCTCTTAATTCTACATTCTTCAACGCTCTCTCTCGCTCTTTCTGTGTATCTATTCTCTACTTTGTTTTGGCCCCGCCGCAGCGTTTATAAAAATATTTTTTATTACAATATTTTCTATTTATTTTCGTTTGGCACGCGGGTGTTGTTGTTCGGCGAGTGTTTTACATCGAATTAAGTTGATTTTCATTTTGTTTTTACGAGATGTTGTTATTTTTACGCCTTCGACTTGTTGAATCATTCGACAGGCGAGCATAAAAAGCTATTTGAAAGAAATATGATGCACACATAAAAAAAAAAAAAAAACTGGGAGCGGGGCTAACTTGAAGATACAGATACACTCCACACACTCTCGCACACAGAAAACGCAATCCACTCGATGCGGCGACTGCGGCGGTGTTGCAATAATTATCAAACTCAAACTTTTTCAACGTCAAAGAAATAGGAAATAAATACTGTTAGAGTTCAACAAGAGAGAAAAATGCAATACATAAGCTGACAACACCGAACTAAAAAGCATTTTCTTATCTTCCTTAAATTGTAAACCTATAAAAACTCTTTCTTCAAACTTTATTTTATAAAAATGTCCACGTGTCATAAATATTTCCTATATATTATCCATTAATTAGGCTTATTTCCCATTTCTTGCTGTGCAGCAAAGATATATAAATATATACGCAGTGCAAAAAAAAAGGGTGTCGTTGGGTCAATCTCAATTGCTCCCACATCCAGAGCTGGGGAAACTGTTGATGAGGAGGAGCTGGTTCTTCTCTGCCCTGGTTAACAGATGATTTTTCTGTTGCAGCTGCCAGTGAAGGAATAAGAAGATCTGCTGGAGTTCCGGGTTATAATTGATAAATGTTTGCATGTGGCGGAGGAGATCACAAAACCATGCGTCTCCATGTGGCAAGTTCAAAGTTTGGCGGCTTTCACTTGAGTTCTCAATGCACAAATTAATAGTGGCTTGACTTGAGCTATTTATTTATAAAGAAAAAAGAAAATAGTGAAGGGGAATATACTTTAAATAATTCTAGGACTCAGTTCACTTGCTTATCAATCACTGCACATCGTCTACATTAAACCCAATAAAAACTGTCCGTTATGCCAATGGCTTTCGATTAGTTTTTATGATTTCTTTTTTATCGTGAGACACCAGCAATCTCCCGTATGTTCTGGGACACTGCTTTTTTATTTATGGCTGCATGGCTCCGTCCTCCTTCGGTTGCCAGTTAATCCCTCACCCACACTCGGCCCCAAAACTCGCGCAACGCCTGTGACTGCTGTGAAAAAAAAGCAGTCGAAGACCTGGACAACCTGCTTCGCCGGAATGCGGATCGCCCGTGCCCACTCACAGATATATATAAAGAACGAGGAGGAGGGCCAAACGATGAGGGCTGTGCAGGGCGAGGTGCATGGCTAGTATCTGATTACAGTTTGAATGGCTGCAATGAACCAGAAAATTTGCCTTTGTAAGCTCTCTCCTCTCTCTGGATGGGATACCTTGCCCCTTGGTGTTTGTTCGCTAGAGTTCGTTCCCCGTTGCTGCTGCTTAGCCGCAGGTGGTGGCGCAAAATAAAGGTAAATGGCGAGAAGAAGAAGGAAGGTCTGTCCACCTAACAAAGAAGCAGGTGCAGGTTGTGCACTCTGAGAAAATTGATAAAGTTCTAATGGTGATTTTTTAAGGGGAAAGAAATAACAAAGAAGGGAGAAATGGGGTAAAGAGCTCAAGGTAAGAGATGATTAGTTTAGTGGTTTATAATTGGAATTTCCTACTTGAACCCTTGATTACATCGGGGGTGTTAGGAGATCAAAAATGAAGGTAATATGTAATTAAAAACGAATTTTCAGAGTTTTAAAATTGCCTAAAAATATTATAAGAACTCTACAATGTGTCCACATCCTATTATATTGATTTTAAATCTTATATTGATGAAATCCATTTCTTACCGTGTCTGGGAAAACAACAGGGCTTTGAGCTTAGGACACGACACTCCTGTTCACCCATTCCCTGGACCCTTCTCTCTCTCTTCCTGTCCTGCTCTGCACTGGTCCGAGGCCAACAAGATTTGTAGCGATAGGAAAAACGGACACGAAACGTGACTGGCAACAAGTAGAAGCCGAAACTGAGGCGCTACTTGGGGCGAAACCGGGGCTCCAGTGGCCGAGTGAAGTGCGGCAACGTGGTTGCTATTGCTACGACAATTACAGTTATTTTATGAGTTTGCAGAGCATAACCAAGCACAAGCACAGGCACAGGCACACAGCAGCCGAGCAGCCAAGAATCCACATCCAAATCGCTATCGCTGGCCACTTCATTTTGCAAAGAGAGCGGAAATTTAATGAGCAGTAGCTCAGCCTCGCCCCCGCATCTGCTGGATCTCCTCCATCCGCATCTGCATCTGCATCTGCCTCTGCATCGGTCCATGGCTCCATGGCTGCATGCATCCATCAGATACTTTATTCCTCCCGGGGCACACAAGCACATCCCATTCCAGCAGCCGCTGTAATGATGCGTTTAGCAGATTATGAGCTCGGCTCTCGGCCAAATTGGAGCAGCCGGAATGGAAACTGCAGCCACCAGCCAGCACATTTTGTGGTCATTTGCGAAAATGCGAAAAACAGCTTCGAAATCTGCAAAAGGCAAACTCTTCTGGCTAAAGATTGGACGCATCGGTGCCTGGGCTGGGTCCCTGAAGCGTGCGCCAGGACATGGAGAGTGCAAAATAATTGAGTTCAGCCACATCCCCCACATCGCCCACTTGGAGCTGAAATATTACATTTTCATTCCCTTGAAACAGCTTGAAACTTTAAACTAAGGAAATAAATTCGCAAGGAAATCTTTTTCTATATTTATTTCTAAATAAAAAGCTTATAACATGGGAATATTTCTTTAATTTTTGGAGGAAAGCCAGCTAACTTTAGGTAGGAATTTAATAGGAAGCTTTAATTATGATTAATTTATTATTTAAATATATATTTTTTTATTTATTCAACGCTAAGTCAATATCCATGAAGAATTTATATTAATATTATTTGTTTTCCCGAAATATATTCGTTTATTGGGAAAATTCTCCAGAATCTTGTCTTTATAGGAAATCATCTGATTTTGTAATTTTCCATTCACAAACTAATTTTTTAAATGATTTCTAGAGAGATTATATAATTTTCCTTGATGCCTATATGCACTTAATAATTATTATGTCGTCTTCTAAATAGAGTTAAATTTATTTAAAAGTTGAAATAATACCACAAACTAATGGAATTTATCATATATAATTATATTTTATGTCTTAAATTAATTTATATCAATAAATTTGTATAGATGCCTTATTTGGAATGTATTTACCCTTAAAAAAAATTACCTAATCAAGTCTTGAGATCTCATGGGCCCCCCAAACGGACCTACTACTACCCTTAGCTAATCCTCAAGTGGAGCAGCTCCAAATCGCCTCTATTATAAGGCACACACAACGACATGCCACTTTCACATATAACAAAACATAAAAAGCCACCAAAAATACAAAAACAAAGACCCAGAAACTTGGCCAAAACCAACTGTTGCCAGGTAACTTGCAGGCAAATCAATCATTAACCTGACCTAGTACGGCACAAGCATAATACATTCTCCTTCTAGCCGAAAAAATAAATAAAACTACATTGTAGGGGGTGTGAGAGAAATGTGGCAACGTTGCCCTTACAACCGCCATGTGGCATGTCAATTTTTCCAACATTTGCGGCAATTTCTTTTCGTTTTTCTTTTGGGTGGAGGACCGGTACCGGGACTGGGACTCTTTTATATTTGCCTTCAAAAGGTTAAACCCTACGACGCTGCGTCCCATTGCCGTTCGTTGCCGTTCGTTTAATTTTATTGCCTAATTTTCAACTTTGATTGCTTGGCCACACCCTCTAATGCCTCTCCGATGCCTCCCCTCTCAGGGGTGTCCCCTGTCACTTTCACGCGCCCATTGACATTTCCTCGACAGAGATTTTCCCACCGCCTTTCCCCCGCACACAGCTTAACTTTCAATTTTCAGCTGGCGGCGGCGGCAAGCCGTCTTCCAGAGAGAGATAATCAATTTTTATATTTTATTTAGCATTTTTATGTGGCCACGAGGAGGGCGAGGCACGGACGAATATTAAATGCTTCATTTAGTCCAAGCGCCAAATATCATAAAGAAATTAACATTTGCCCGCCTCTGCCTCTTTCGCTCTCCGGCCATTATCCTATTACCTGAGGGAAATCCACAAAAGGATCATTAACTACAATTTACCGCCGCCGCTGCCGCTGTTGTGGCATAGAAAGTTGCTTGTGCAACATCTGTCTTGGCTAAATTATCTTAAATCTCAATTGAGATATATATCCGAGTATTTTTTCGGCGATTAATTTCAGCTTAAATACACTCTGGTTGGCGATTTAAGGCCGGCTTTATGGTGATTTCTGAGCTATCTTAGCAATCCTTTTGTGGGCTGTCAGCTTTCGTTTCGAAGCTAGTTGTCCTAGCTCTAGTTTTCCCTCAAATCAAATCTACATTCAGACAGAAACGTATATATTTTTACGCATGGGAAATTTCTCAAAAAAAAAAAGTAACCAAAAATAATAAAAAGTGGCTCGTCGGTAGCAGCTTTTACTCTCCTCACCTATAAAGTGCACTGTTATTAAGCGATAAAGCAAGTTATAAGTGGTAAGTTTTGCACAAATTGCTCTTTTACAACAAAGTTAACAAAATACTACCATTATACATTGTTGAAATAGCTCAAAATTAAATTAAGAAAGGTTTATAACACCTATTTTAGTTACTGTGCAAGCACTTTATCTACCACAAAGTTCTTTAATATTATTATTAGTTGGAACGTGTCTATATTGTGATAGCAGTGTTAGCCACAACATCACATGGTATGGGCAAACTTTTTTCATACATCTTCCCACTCAACCCACACCTTGTTTAGGGGTTCTCTGTGGGTTTCCCCATCTACTTCAGGGCAGCCTCTAATCTGCCTTGTTGTCTGATCGAAAAGTGCTTGGCCAAGTGGAAAGGCCAGCGCAGAGTCAGCCAAAAATCAAAACAATGGCCAATAATAAATAAAAACAAACTAAACTAAAGTTGGTTTTCAGCTAAAGAAGATAGCTCTTCTCTTGGGCTAGGCAGTAAGTCGGTTTAAAGATAAATCTTTATAATAATAACTGACTATATATGGTCACCTGTAGGTTGACTGCAGCAGAGAGATAACTCAGCCAAAGTTTGGGTTTTAAGACGACAGTTTTACCCCCACGCACTGATGGCTGAGAATCTGCGTATCTGTGTATCTGCGTATCGGCGTATCTCTCAGATAGAGGCGAACTATCATTAGCGGCCACAAAACAAGAAGTTGGCTTTGTCTTTCGCTGTAGGCGGCTGCTGCTTCCAGTTGGCTTCTTGGCTTGATTAAATGTTGCCAACGACGACGACGAACGACAAACGCCGAGCTCAAGATGGGAGCCAACTCCGTCGTCGTCATCGTCATCGTCTGGTGCCGCCTTTCAGCTCCAATCTCTTCTCCAATCTCCGGAATCCGGATCGTCCCCCCCTCATTTCACCATTCTTTTAACCCCCTCTTGGCGCCCTCTTTTAACCCCTGACAACCCACAATTTGCGATGCGTCGTCAACGTCTGAAGTGAAGTGTCTTAAACAAAAAGCAAAGAAGACACGAAAAAGCCAGCGGAAGTGAGTCGAAAAACCAGAAAAAGACCAAAAAATAAGAAATACAAAAATAAGCGAACAAAAAACTGAATTGAGACGCCGCCCCTCAATACATCTCGCGCTGCCTTTTCAATTGAGAGGAGAGTTTTGCCGCTAAAGATCGCAATTATTTGTATAGCGTCTGACTCGCGGGACCCTGAAGTAGTTGCTGAACCTTTGACGCTGGACAGACGCTCACAAGAGCTTCAGCTTCAGCTTCGTTTCAGGGAATTTCAATTACAATTTCAAGATTGAAATTAAATCTTTGAAATATATTAATTTCTGGATTTCAGTGGGTTTTTTCCGCGCTTCTGTAATAAATAAACAGGAGCTGCTAAGGAAAGCCTTATTGAAATCCTTGTAGATTTTGCAGAAAAAATATGTTTGCTGGGATGAATGGATTACTTAATTTAGTAAGCTTTCTGGTATTTAAACTAATTATAAATACCTTTTAAACCCTTCAAATACTTGGCATTAATACCATTCAATTTCTTAAATTCTTATTAATTTAAAGAACCATCCATAGCTACTCCCCATTCCCCTTAAAAGTTGTGCAATCAAAATTGTACCCATAATGGGGGAAGAAATAAACAATTTAAGCTTGACAAATCCTCTTCGAAATATTGTATTTTACCCTCCAATATAACTTGAACAATTAAGTGACCGCCGATGGCAACGTCGAACAATTACACCGATTCTTTCTCTCCCTCTCTCTGTCTCTGGGGAAATGACGCAATGGGCACTTTATTGAGATACCAGCGATTCCCAGTCTTTCGTAAGCGTAATCGGCCATTGGATGCAAGCAAAGGGGGTAGGGAAACCCATCCAAATCAGGGAATGATAAGGCAGGTGCCCCATGCCTGGGAGTTGGGAAAGCCAAATAAAGGAAAGAAAACGAAAGTTCAAAATTTTAACCGGGGGCCCCTGATAACAAGCCAAGTTCGGGGGAGAGGGGACTCTTCTAGAGAGACTGCAATTTGTTGTTGTTGACTTTTGAGTTTGCCTGCGGTCGAATTCATGATTCGGATAGAGTTTGCTTTTCCAAAATCTATTTGAATGTTTGTCCAGCGCATACAGAGGGAGAAATTGGGGTTTAATAATTGGGGAACTCTCTGAACTGAACAGGAAATTATTGTAAAACAGGACATAAATATGTCGCTGACTTCGTACTTGGGAATTAGAGATGCACTCCTGCATAAATTACGCTTATTTTTATTATTTCTGTACAAAATTACTATTAATCATTATTATTATTGATTTTAATTATCATTTTAAAGACAAGAAGTTCTAGATTTCTACCAAATATAACAAATATGCAATAATAATGCAACCAATATGCAGTTTTAATAAATATCCTTATAAATATTGCCCAAACTAAGCCTCAAAATAGATGCTCCATAGGTAATATTTTGTTAAGCTTTTCCCCAAGTGTATTAGAGGGCAAGGGAAGGGGTAGATGACTTCGGGAAACAGACAAACAAATTACAAACAAATTGTCATCGTCGTTTGCTGTAGTATCTGCTGTTGTTGTTATTGTTATTGTTGGGGACATCATCGATTGCGCGTCGATATCGGAGGCGCCGCCGCTTTCCCGCCCCCTTGTACATCCCCCATCCCCCCGACGCATTTCCACCAAAACGAAAACATTTTCCTCTTATCGCTTTCAGGTGGCGACTCCGAGGGTTGAGATTTCCGGCATGCGGCGTGGGGGGGTCAGTCAGTTGTCAGTTTGTCGGTTAAGTGACTTAAGTGTCCATCTATATCTCGTGAGTAGCCTCCTCCCCCGCCTCTCTCCTTGTTTGTGTTTTGCGCAGTGCACAGCAGCTGATAAGGAAAAGCCGGCATATTTGTTGCATGCGGGAAAATTCGGGGGAAAGAGCCACAGAGAAAAGGGGGTTGGGCAAGGGGCTATGGCAATTCAAGCTGCCTCTGTTTCTCTTGGGTTTCGCCACACGAATTGGATATTGATAGCCACAAGGATGTGTAATTTCAATACCAATTAATAACTTTGGACTCTAATTAGAATGTGGAATTTGAGACCTTATTCAAGGCATTGGATCCTTACATGTTGGTATTAATAACCAATGATGGAGGCAACAAATTAATTAGGGGTTTAAATTGTGAACTAACTAGAAGCGAAATATATACTTTGGCTTCTCCTACTTACTCCTAAAGTATATGCTTTAAAAATACTGCATTTGGTTAAGTTTTGAGAGGGAATTAGAGAGGAAAACAAAACTAATATCAAAAGCCCTTCTCACCGGCTTGAGTAAGTTTTGTTTTTGCAATCCTAAGCTTGTGGCGATGTGTAGTTTGTTTTTGTAACCCTATAAATATTTGAAAGTTTGTACCCTTTCATAAGCGAAGATATTCTTTGATAATTCACCTGGACAATCCCCTTTACTTGAAGAATTCCCCAGAAGAATTCTTTGCATTAAAGAGCATAAAGAACCCCGTTAACTTCATTATAGAGTGCAGTTTTTGTTTTTGTGTTGGTAGCGAAACAATTTTTCATTTGGTAAGCGTTTTTTCTGATATTTTTTATTCATTTTTTGCATTTACTTACATGGGCAGAGGAAAAAGTGGCTGCTGCTTTCTGTGTCGTGTTTCTCTATGCAAATTTCAGAGACTGAGAAGAGACTCTCTCTCTCTCTCGTTCTCTCACTCGCTGTCTCTCTTCCTCAGTTCGTTGACTGTTGGAAAATGTTTCGTAAAAAACTGGGTTTAAAATGCAACTCTTGGCATTATTTTGCGGTACTCTGATGGAATTTCCATGGTTGGCACTTGTATATTTATATATTTGTTCGTTTAATTGATACAGATGAAATTGATAATATTTAAGATTTAATTAATGTGGCTGCTGCTGCTGCAGTTGCTGTTATTCTCTCGGTTTTAAAATTTTCAACGCCAGTGTGGTTGCCATGACAAAAAATAAATAAAATAAAAAAAGAGCGGCGTCCCCTTCGCTGACCATCGCCTCGGTAGGTAATATGCAAATAAAGTGGAAAACTCACTCGGGCGTTCAATGCACGTAAATGAAACTCGACAATCCACAACGAGCACAAATGGTAAAAACATTAAAGACAACAACAGAAACAACAACAATAAGAAACAAAACAAAATAAAAATAATTAAAGACCCGAGTTTAAATGGCGAGTTTTCGTGCCGATTTTTTGCGGACTGATCTTGGCTTGCCATGTAAAAATACATAAAGTAAGTGACTTTTAAAAGCAGAAAAACGGCTTGATTATTTTAAACTCTTAATGTCCATTGTCAGGGTAAAGAAAATAAACATGTTAACTTCAGTTTTTGGTCTTTAGTATATCGTTTTTAAGGAGACCTTGCGGGGTTTGGATCTTGACATCAATAAAGTTTAGAAAACTTTAATTTTATAAAACAAATTGTTGGAAATATAACATGGAAATATTTTTAATAGTATGAATTATGTGTGAATTGTTTAAAGAAACATATAAATCGATTAGAAAACATGGAAGACCCAGAAAATTCTAAGAAAAAGCTCAAATTAAATTATATATTCCAAAAAAACTAATTGAAAATTTAATAAATTTAAACTTGAATAAATAAAAAATACGTTTTGCAATAAAAATCAAATAAACGAAAATTAAGAACAACTTTAGTAGAAACCAACAACTTTTCGCGCCCAACTGCAAATCTGCACTTTGTGGATTTTTCTTGTTGTTTTTTCCTGTGTGCTTTCTTCATTTACAGTTAATAAACATTAACCGCAAAGTGGCCCAGTCTCTTCTTCCCCCGTTTCGCTCCATTAAGGCCTCCAAAAAGGGGGAATATAGGGAGCTTGGCAGCGCCATCTTCTCGGCTTTTCCTCGACGGCAAACCCAAGTGTCTTCGTCGTCGTCGCATTTGTTGTTAAATTGATTTGCTAACGATCTCCGATGACATTAATGATGTCGAGAACCCCAGAAAGGAGTGCGGGAAAGCAGAGGAAAAGCCGAAAGGGAAAAACTAAAGTGCAGCCAGAGGAAATTATGAATTCTTTCGGGGAGCTATTTTTGAACTTGCGCCCCCGAGAATATGAAATATTTTTAGGAGAAGAGAAGACTATTTCCTGGTAAAGGGAGAAAATCGAAGAGTTACGAGGAAAATCAATATTTAAATAAATAAATATTCACAAAAGGGTTCTAAAAGGATATAAGAAAATACTTTTCATTCATTTTAAGGGTTTTGAATGTGTATTTAAGTTAAAATCATAATAAAGCAATTTAATTGATAGATTCCAGTATTATTTGGAAGGGAATTGCTCAATGCTTCATCAGTATTCGGTCACAAGCTTACAGCTAGACTCTGTTGGGAATTATAGCCTCAACTTGAATTGATTTTTTAATAGAAAGCTCAATTTTCTTTTTACCAATCAATAAAAGTTCATTGCTAACTTTTAAAATCTTTATTTCAAAGAAATTCTTCCAATATAATGAAATCTTCTATGGAAGATTCATTGAAACGGACAAAATTATGCTTTACAGATAAATAAAAACAACTCCAAACTAGGAAACTAGCAATGATCATAAACTTTAAAGTTGAATACTTAGCAATTCCAAAAACCATAAATTAAAACGAAGAATTCTCCGCATTCTGTGTAATTCTGGGTAGACGACAATCCCCTTAAAAAAAAAGAAGCATAAAAGCTAACATGACATAAATTACACAGAAATCTCCTTATTTGGCCACTCAACTTTGGGTATTTTTCTTCATATTTTTTTTCTAGTGATAATTGCGATAATTCTGAAGAATCTGCGACTGAGTCAGAAGAGTCGGAGGAGGAGGAGAGACATGTTTTGTGTGTGTGTGGGTGAATCACCTTGCCCCGCTCTCCTGCTCCACCTCTCTACCTCTCTGTGCGCCGCAATAAAATCAAAGATCAAACTTTTTCAGCCACATTTGCATTTATTGCGAAAACTCAAAAGCACACACACACAGTCACAAAATATGCCGAAAACAGAAACAAAAAAACAAAAACAGCCGACGAAGATGAAGAAGAAGTAGAAGGAGCAACGCGAAAAACACAAACAAAACTAGCGGCAACAGCAGTCGAGTTGAGAGAGCAGCAGCCGCAGCAGCAGCAACATTTGTTTTTCGTCTTTTTGTTATTCTTTGATTATTTGCGTGTTTGCATTGCAAAGAATTAAAATAAATAAATGAGACGCAAACACACACACTCAGAACACACACACCCGCACGCACGCACACGAAAAAAATATAGTTGAAAGCATAAAATAATTGAAAAATGTGTCCCTTGTTTTCCGATCTATTTTCTTATTCCAGTTTTTGTTTATCTTTTGTTTTGTTTTTTCTTATTCGCACACAAACACATTGATAATAGGCTAAAGAAAAACAAACAACAAATATGCCGCGCGCACTTACAAAAACAAAATTCGCAATTATTCGCGTGTGAAATGGGAAACAACGAGCATTTTTCAACACGAATTTTCCGTTTTCCGCGGCAACGGAGCCGTGACGTAAAGTTTTGCTTCAAACAAATTTGTTTAAAAAAAATTTACTTTTCGAATGGTTGCTTGCACTCGTATTTATAGGTTTCTTGAGTCCCACAAGTCCCACATAAAATCCACAACTCTCTCGGTCTGCCGAATGGCACTCAAAAGCAGAGAGAGCACGATTTTGTTTTGGCGTTGCGGCTTGCTCTCTGTTTCGCCGGTCTATTTCGCTCTTAAGTTTACGCTCTCCGCTGGCGATAGAGAGAACTTCACTCTCTCAGCAAGCCGAAGCCGCGGCCGAAGCTCGTTCGTGCCCAGATAGAGAGAGAGAGGCGGTGGAGGCTCCACCGTGGAGCTTCTCTCGTTCAAACACAAAACATGTGGAGTTTGTGTGTGGAACGAGTTTGCTGCATTGCACAGTGGTCGGTCTTGTATGAAACTTTCAACCAAAATCTATAAAAATATTATAAATATATATTTTGTCGCTTGCGTAGGAACGATTGCCTCAGTAATTGAGCTTACATGAGAAAGCAGTCGTAAATTCAGTTAATTCACAAATTCAGGCTGATATTTGTACTGTAAGTTATTTACAAATTACTACGATGTAAATTAGATGCTTTTGGTTGCAAACAGCGTTTTAGAATTATAATGTCCATGAACTCAAGCCATTGAGAATATTTTTTTTTTAAAAGTACCGGTTCTTCCGTTTAACGATTTGCCTATGGCAGCGACCACTGTGCATTGGCGGCGCTGCGTTGGCAGTGGATGCTGCCCACACACAAACACACACCGGCGCGCTCACAAAGCCGCTTTTGTAAATTGCGCAAAACGCATGCGTTTTTTTGTTTTGTTTATTTTTTTTTGTTGTTGCCGATGCGATCGAAATCACGAAAAAGCCGCCATAAAAGCGTTTGCATTGTTTTTGGTCAACTGCATTGCAGCCAACGGGCAACAACAACAACAACAAGCAGCACTGAAATAAACGCAGAGGCGACTATTAAAAGACACAAAACGCTCGAGAGAGGGGAGAGGAGAGAAGGCGAGGTCCCAAAAACAAAATAAATACAAATGGGAAGGCGCTTGCATGCGGGGGCGTGGCAGGCGAGGCGAGGTCGCGATCGTTGGAACTTAAATGCCTCCCCCCCTACCTCTTCGTTCCACTTCTCCTTCTTCTTCACATGAAAACCACACGAATGCGTAACATATGGGTACACTGGGAGAATAGAAAGTGGAGTTATATCAAATCAAATACGTATTTTCTTTGCATCTCTCTACCTTTGAATTTTAAGTCAACCTAACTCTGTCTCTCTATTTATTTCAAAGGAAACTCAAGCTCTAACAAGATGATGTTCATAAAATTCTGGTGGCTTCTGCTGGTATTCTGCCGTAATGGTTCCACCTGGGAGGACCCGTTCGCCCAGCAGTTCAGTGGCGCCCAGGAGCCTTCACTGGGAGGCAGCAGCATCGACCAGCTAGGGGCGAGCTTCAGTGGCGCCCAGGAGCCTTCACTGGGAGGCAGCAGCATCGACCAGCTGGGGGCGAGCTTCAGTGGCGTCCAGGAGCCTTCACTGGGAGGCAGCAGCATCGACCAGCTGGGGTCAAGTTTCAGTGGCGCCCAGGAGCCCTCATTGGGGTCGAGCTTCAGTGGCGCCCAGGAGCCTTCGATGGGGGCGAGCTTCAGTGGCGCCCAGGAGCCTTTATTGGGGGCGAGCTTCAGTGGCGCCCAGGAGCCCTCATTGGGAGGCAGCAGCGTCGACCAGCTGGGGGCGAGCTTCAGCGGAGCGGTGGGGACACCTCGTCCCGAGGTGCAGGATCTTTGGCCATCCTTCCAAGACAAGGAAAAGAAGGACGCCGATAAGGAACAGTCGCGGGATCCGCGCAACACCCTCGACGACATGCTGGCCAGCTTCTCCCAGACGCCGGTGAAGCTATCAAACAAGCCCAAGAAGGGAGAGAGGGCCTGGCAAAAGGAGGCAGACGCCTGGTACCGCGACTTGACCAAGAACAATGCCCTCAAGAAGCGCTCGGACAGCAAGAAGGTGCGATCCGTGAGCGAGGAGAAGTCCAAGTATGTCATCGACCGTCCGGATAAGACGCTTGACAATTCAAAGCCCAAGTACAAGGAGTGGTCCAACGAAGGCATTGTCCAGAAGCACGAGGGTACGCTGCGACCTCCCCAGGCCAAGGACGGCGGTATAACCAATCTGGACGCCAAGCTGAAGCATGTGCAGAAAATGCTTAGCGATCAGGAGCACCTCGAGGAACAGGACCGGCTGAAGGCTAAGGATGCGCCGAAAAAGGAAGAGCCAATGGCCGAGAATCTACCAGACTTTGGCAATGCCCCGGTGCCAGATGGCGTCTACGAACGCACCCTCAGCCGCTTGTCCTTCTCCCATGGCAAGTCCAATAAGGAGAACCAGGTGAAGAAGTCCCCAGAGTTCTCAGAGTTCAGCAGCCTTGGCCGGGATGATAACAAGCAGAAGTCCCCAGAGTTCTCCGAGTTCAGCAGCAGTCTTGGCCAGGATGATAACAAGCAGAAGAAACGCAGCTTCTCCAGCGGCTTCAATCCTATGGACGAAATAAAGCTCAAGACCAGCATTCGGCTGATGCGGAAGGGCTTTGGCCCCCTGCTGCCCAGCAGCTCCCTGGACCTCAATCGCAACCAGATGGCGGACAGCAAGGAGCTGGAGGATATGCAGCACCCACAGTTCGACACTTCTGGTCAGGACAACATGAACATGAAGCCATACAATCTGCCAGAAGACAACACCTTCGACTACATCCCGTCCAAAGACGTCGGCTTGAATATGGACCAAATGATGGACCTACCCAAGAGCTACGACAAGAAAATTCCCCAATACGAGCCATTACCCAATGTGCTGGACTACGAGCCGAACAATCCTATGCCCTCCGATTGGGACAGGTTCAGGAGGGAGCCAAACCTGGGATCAACTTCCCTTGGAACTATGGAATTAGCATCCCTAGAAGCTGTGGAAAAAGCGGCACTGAAGACATCAAAGGAAAACAAGAAAAAACCCTTCGAAGGCGATAATTATTTGATCCTTTCAGATCTGGGACTCGACACCAAGGGAGCGACTGCTCTGGACTCGACCAAAGAGAACGAATCCAAGGAAAAGTCGAAGGAGTCCTTCGAATACAACAAGTTGGACAGTGATTTGATGGCGAAACCAGAACGTAAGCTTGACTCAGTCGAAGGAAAGGAAGTACCTAAGCCACTGAGCGAGTTCGAGGCAAAGCTGTTGGAGCTAGATGTTGCCGACGGGATTTTACCATCGAAGGTTTTGGACATGGACAAGGAAGTCCGCAACAGTGATGCCGAGCACGATATCGTGTCCAAGGTGGAAAACGACGATGACATGCTGAAGATGAACTTCAACCTGAAGCTCAAAGAGCCGGAGAGTAAGTCGGAATACGAGGAAGCCAGTAAGCTGGAGGCCAAGGACTCGGCAGCAGTGGATACATCGGGCATGATGTCTTATCCCGATGCGGTGGCCAAGCTAATGGCCGATGAGAGGCCGCTCTTTCAGGACCGCTTAAAACGGGATTACGAGTATCGGCAACTTACTCGCCAGCGAAGGAGAGCCAAGAGATCTCTGGGGGAAAATGCCGAAACTTATGCGCGTTATGAAGGGATGGGACAGTATAATAACCCGGAAGTCAGTCGCGACAACGATTCCATGGCCCATGTCTACGATCCCACCAAGTATATGGTGCCGATGATGAATCAGCGACCTCTGGCCTTACCTCTTCCACAGCCGCACCAAGTGCTACAGCAACAGCAGCCCCTACACCAACAGGCCAATCAACATCCTCTCGAGATCTCCAATTTTAAGGCCAGCTTCAATCTAAGCAACTTGTTCACCGAACTACAAAAGATGCAACCACCCAAGCAACCCGTGCAGAAGCAACCAAGTGTGCAGATGCCCATACAACAGACGGTGACACCGGTGACCACCACCAAGCCGACGTCAGCACCCATAAAGTCCTTCGGAATCCACCGATTCTTCGGACCCTTCTTCAAGCTCAAGACGACCTCGGTGTCCACCATTGATCCCGACTGCGTGTCCATTACGACTCCAGATGGTAATGCTACGACACCGGAACCGGGGACAGGACTGGACAACCCTTGCGACAGCCCGAGTTCCGTCAAGGTGAACGTCTCCATCAATGCCAATGTGTGCGCCAACCTCAAGATGAAACAGTTCTACAGCAATGGCTCCATTATTCTAACGCCCAATAAGGAGTTGGCGCCTCCTGAACCCATATACAAGGCGCAGGTTGGTCGTCTGCACAGGAACAAGGACAGCATGGACTCCTATATGGACAAGGACGAGCGTCAAGCACGAAGGGTAGCTGGTGATATCAATGAATGGGAACCCAAGCATGGAAAGAATCAAAGGGAGACCAAAAACTCCCGGAAGAGACCCATTATAAAACACCATGAGCCAGGACTAAAGCAGGGCAAAGATAAACATATTTTCCCGAAGGTGACACCGAAGATAAACTCAAAGATTGCCAACAAATGGTGAGTTCTCTATAATTATTTAATGGATTAATATCCAAAACCATTATATTTTTGTGTAAATCCCTCACAGGACCCACCGTGAGGACAGCTACGACAGGCTGGTATCGGGCGAACTGTCCAAGGAGATTGTGGCGGCCGTCTTCGAGGCAGTTCGCAATGATCCAGAGCTGTCTCTGCTATTGCCCATTCTGGAGCTGAACCTCAAGGATTCAGACAAGGAGCCCAAGAATGATTTCGAGGAGCCCCAGATTAAAGACAGCTTTCTGCACCGCCAAACCTGCATTCCTCTGCGCCCGGATCTCCAGGAGTTCTACGATTTGGTTTTAAAGACCGCAGACGAGGAGGAGAAACTCCGCCAGAAGGCTCAGGATGAGGTCATGGAGAAGCGCCTAACGGCCTCTGGCTACACGCCGCGCTTCGCCAAGCTCCTGAACAAGGCTGAGAGTTTCAAGGGGTCCGGGTGAACAGTAGGGCAAGGATATTGCTTAGTCCTTTTCCTTTGTTTAGTTTATTTGTATTTATTTGGTTATATTTTTTAAATAAAATATTAAAATTAATATTTGAAAAAAGTACAAGTATAACCACTTCTTTGCAGTGTACAGAGTGCATCGCTGCCGTTGGCCAAAAAGCCCAGCGAAGCGTGAGAGAGAAAGAGGGCGAGTAGGAAGGAGAGCGGCAAAGAAAAGATCGAACAAGCTAGGGAGGGGTAGGGACGCAGTGCCAAGGAAGTGGAACGTAAGTATGTAAATGCGAGCAAATGCTCGATCCACTGTCACACACACACGCATAACTTGAACGTGGGAGAGCCCTTCGCTCGAATCGTCAAAGTTGCGCCAAAGTTTCGTTACGTTGCTTTTGTTGCCTTTTCCTTTTCGGTTGTATTCGCTGTTTTTTTGTTGTCTTTATTGTTGCCGCCTTTGTTCGACGTTGTTGTTGTTGTTGGTTTCTCATTGTTCTCAATGTTGTTGTTGCGGTGTTCTTTTACATTTTGAATGGCCTCGACCGATCGAGCAAGTGACGAAGAAGAGGGTGGAGGAGAAAGAGCAGGCGGAGGAGGTGGAGGATATGGCATGGGGAGAGTGGGAGTAGAGCCCGAGATCGACCAGCTGTTGCCTTTGTTTTTGTTTTCATTCTTCTTCTTTTGCTGCCCCCCAAAAACCGGCTCTCATTCTCCTGGTCCCGCTAGAGAAAACGAGAGGGAGAGAGGTGCTTACTCAAGGAATGTTGCTCGAGCTTCTTCTTCTCCTTCTTATTGTTCTTGTTCTTGCCCATTTACTTTTCCTTCTTCCATTTTCTACGTGTGTTGTTGTGCTATTTGACCAAGTTGACAAATTGGCTGTGGCATTCCAACAACACAAGAGAGAGGGAGGGGGAGCCCTGCGACAAATACATAAATCAAAATTAATGCCATACAATTATTAATTAATGTAATGAATGTGCTTTTGGCCAGCTTTTTGCTTAGACAGATGTAGGCAAATGACAAAAGGAGAAGAGCGAGAGACTCGCACAATGGGTTGCTTGTTTAAATCATAATTTCTTGACCATTTCGCCTTAATTACGCATGCAAAGCCTTCGCTTGCTGTAATGGCGTGAGCGGGACAGCATATGGTTGAAACTGCAGTTTACCGTTATGTGAGCTCACTTGCCGAAATGAAGTACAGTGGTCACTGGAAGGTGAAAGCTAGAGCTGGAAAATCATCGATGTTTCGATGTTTTTAAGAAAAAAAACATCTATGTATCGATACATCGAAGTTTTTTCCGAATGCAATTTAGAAAAATTTATTTCGCTCTATTCCAGTATATATATATATAAATAAAATATATGTAAATATATATATATATAAGAAAAAATAAGTATAAATGTTATACAAAAGAATAAAAATTTATTTGAGATCGATATTTTTCTTTTTATCGTCTTAAAAATTAAAAATTAAACTTAAACAGTAGTAACAGTAAACAAAATAAAATTAAATCACAATTCTTTTAAAATTAAAATTCAAATGATGACATCCAGTCGTTTTTGTTAATAAATAATAAAATATTAATCAGAGAAAACGTCGAACACATCGATGTTTGAAAACTTCGATGTTTCGATATTTGGAAAAACATCAATGTTTTGGAACATCGCCGATGTTTTTTCCAGCTCTAGTGAGAGCTTCCAGGTTCCCAAATCAAGTACAGTGGTCAATGGAAGGCGGGAGCTTCCAGGTGCCGAAATACCGTTTACTCTCTGAAATATGTCGCCCGTACGCTACACTAAACGAATTATTATTCCAATTACTGTTTATTAATTACTATTAAAGCATTATCCTTTGGCAGTTACCATTTGAGAGCGATCCCTGTGGAGGCATAACCCCAACCCGGGGCCCGAACATTTACAACATAAATTGAAAAACTATTGACAACCCCGACGACGACCCTCCCCCCCGTTGGGCATTATCACATGCGATAAATATTTATATGGAAATGTAATGACTGTCCAACCCCCTCTGCCTGCCTATGGCTTGGCCTTCGTCGCGCAATTAATGTCACCACATCCTTTGGGCCTTATTAATGTCCTTGGGCCTTCGGCATGCAAGGAGGGGTTCGATTTCGCAGTGAGGAGGGGAGGGGAGGGTTGGCCATTAATGCGACCACCACCCCCGCTCAAACCCCACCCCTGCGGCCGGTAAAAACAATTAATTTGGCCATAATGCAATTTATATCGGTTTCTGTTCCGTATTCGGATTGCTGTACAGTGCAAGAAAAAAGGAGAGGTTTTTGCAAGTCAGACAAAATTTGAAAAATTCCTTAAATTTTATAAATAATAAATATTTCTTAAATAATAAATACTAAATAATAATGATAGATATTGTTATTGTAGTTTCTGTCTTGATTACTCTTTATTTCTTTGATTTTATTGGGTTCGTTTTTATTTTCAATGTGATTTTCTTATTTTCCAAAATTGTAGTGTGACCGTAGTCTTTTCTCTACTTAATCCTAATTTTCTTAATGTCTTAATTTATCTATATTTGACACAACGGAATTGGAACACAAATATAATGCTACTTTACCAAAATGCTAAAAAGGCTACACTATGCCATACTTAGTACTCAGTTACTGCTAACAATATTAAAAAATAATGAATAATAAATAATAGCAATATATATTGAATAATAAAAAATTGTGATTCAAAAATATATCAAAAGATATAAAAACATAAGAAATACTTAAGTCCAGAAGCTGTAATTCTTTCTGAGAACGTGTAGGTTTTGTTTTTGTAACTCTTTGGGGTCCTTCGATCTCTTATTTCAAGATGAGTAATAGATTGTTATACCCAAAACATAAATAATATATAAAATAATCATAAAATCCAGTAGCTTATTAAATTCATTAGAGTTTTCCCTCGCTGTAGCTCCCATTCTATCCCATTCCGCCCCACAATTCTCCAGCAAACTCCATTCTTTGGACTCTCTCTGGCCACATAATGTGCATATTTCTGGGCAGCCTCTGCCGCCTGCGTTTTTGGTTTTTAAGACCAAATGATTAATTATTAAAAACAACAACGACAACGACGCCGCTTGTACTGCCTGCTGCTGTTGAGAACAACAATTCGCGATGCCACCAGAAGAGGAGGCAGAGGCTTGTTGTTTTTAGCTGCTGCTGCCGCCGCCACAAAGAAATTTTAATGGCCCTGAAACGGTCACAATTTGGATGGAAAATAATTCCCAACAACCCCAACCCTAGATGAGACATTATTGTCTGTGGCTGTGGTTTTGAAATTTTGAGATTCCAAGGAAACATGGCAAGAAGATTAGTCGGGAATTCTACTTCTGCATACTTTCAAGATTAGGTTTAATTTGAATAATATTTATTAGATTAATTTAATATAAGAGAACTGCTAAGAAAAGTTTATTTTCTGTGTATGTAAATGGAAGTCTTTGAGCTTTATAGTTTTTATTTACCATTAAATACGCTTAAGTATTAATATTGTAAAGAATTTACATTTATTACTTGCTTGTAGAAGGGTTTAATAATAATGCCGCGAGGCAGAAAAGTCATCTTTATTTAATGGGAAAGTTAAAAAAAAGTAGTTCTTTACAGGGGGGGCTTATCCTCAGGTTAGCGATTTTCTTCAGTGATATATGCGTGATTTCCATTTCATTCTTATAACTTTCCTTACAAAATTCCAAAGTTCTATTATTTAACCTGATTAAACTTTAAATATTCTATAAGAAAACTAATATTGAATCAATTTGTTCAATTCCCAGATTAAAATTCTCTTATTTTTCTATGAAAATCTCTGCTCTTCCTTAAATAGCCACAATCATTTTCCCTCTGAATCGAGAACGAATTTTCCGGCTGATTAAACAACAGTCTTGGCAATTATCCATGGGAGAGCTGCTCTTATGCTTATTAGGATTTTAATGACTTTAAATCAAATCAGGCGGCGCAGCGCAGCCTTTTGTGTGTGTGCAGCTCCCTGCTCCCTGCTCCCTCTGCCTGGGCAAAGTTCACATCTGCACTTGAGTGGCTTTCCCCCCCGACATAATTGGGCAGTTCTCCGCCGATGACAAGAGCCACGATGCCACCCACCCACGTGGGGGCTGGGAAAAGCCCGCATGGAGCTGCCAGACGCAGTGGGACCGGGCCTCCATCTCCATCTCCTCCAGCTTCTGCTCAAGAAACAAAATTTGTAAACAAACTGTCAAATCGGAGAAGCGAAACGAGAAATGTTTGGAGAGCAGCAACGGCACAATGGAGGGATATATGTGTATCTTGGGGGGAAATCTCTGGATAAATCCACAAATCCGACTGCAGTTGTCGTCCAAAATGATGTGTGCAACATGGACACATGTACAAACAAGACACCAGCTTTGGAAGGGGGTTCATTCTGGGAACTTTGGTAAGTTTTGAGCTATATTTTTCGCTTTTAAATTATTAATAGAGCACAAATCTACAGCTTTGAGTAATATTTTCCTTTTTGAAAAATTATTAAAGCACAAATCTAAATCTGGGATTATGATAACACCATTAGAAATTCATAAAATATATCTAAAAAGTAAATTAAAATATTTAAACGGGGGAAGGATACCTAAAAGTATGTTTTAAAATTAAAGACTTAGGTTATTTCTAATTACTTTTAATTAAAATACTTTAGTAAAGGTACTTAGCTTATAAAATTACATGTAATTTCCGAAATTTACTTACTCACTTAATAGGAATTGCTGAGGAACACTCAAAACTCCGAAAAACAACAAAATAAAGACAGCAAACTCACCTGTAACGAAATGAGAAGAAGATGAAGGTAAGAAAATTGACATTAATTGAATTTCCTTGGCGGAAGATAAACAACAAAATGGCTTAAAATAATTAAAAACTTGCTGCTTGGTAGGGAATTTCATTCTTTTTTTTTCTGGAAAATTGTTCTGAGGCTCCCAGAGGCCATTGACTACCATTTTCAGCAGCTTGCAAGTGTATTTTTACGACTTTTCCGCCCCCTAAAACTTGCACAGAAGTGCGAGAAAAGTGAAAAAAATTTGTGGCAGGACAACTGGAGTCCTGTAATTAAATAATGCCCTGGCCTGGCCGGTGCGCTGCCCCATTCGATGACAGGGAAAACGGAAAACACAAACAAAAACAAGAGCAAAAAGTATCTTAACAGCATTTCAAGTTGAAAGAGAAGCCGAAACAAGGAGCTAAAGGTCCTGCGGTTCGTCTGGGGGATTCCAGGGGATTTGGAGGGTCAGGGGTCACACACACACACACACACACACACAACAACATCCGCATCCACGCACCGAACTATTGCTCCCCCAGGATAAATTAATAAATTTCAGCAGCGAAAGTTGCCACGGCAACGAGGAAACGAAATGAAATACACACAAAGATATGGTAAGAGGGAAATACTATATATATATATGGATGTGGATGCCCACATATCTGGGCAAATAAACAAATATCGTAGACAAGATGGCCAAATGGCAAATGCCAACTGCAAACAGTTTCAACATTTGCCGGCCATTCAACGGTGACGTGGAAAATGCCCATGGAAATCATCAAGAGACGATGACGATGACGATGCCGGGTTGCCAATGAAGTTGAAGTTGAAGCCAAAGTTGTATGACATCTGGACAAATGCAACATTGTAGGGTAATGTGTGTGTTGTGTATGCGTCCGCCGTATATGGCAAATGCATTTTACGGATTGCAAATGGCAACAAAAAATAAATAAAAGCGGCAACTTTCTCTCTCTTCATTTGGCAGAATTCGCCGATGTCACTCTTGGCTGATGGCAATTGAGCAGATGATGGATGTATTTACGAGTAAATGTGTATCTACATAAATTGCTCCATCACAGATTCTGTTATATTAAACGATTCTCGAAATAACGATTAAAAGTAAGATTTTCAGATAATTTTAAAGAGTATTTCATGTTTTCCTGCATACTTAGGATGTAAATTGCGTTAAGTATTGAAAATAAAATATTTAAAAGTGCCAGGTAAATGAACAATTAAAACTTTCCTCTTGAATATAAAAATATTTTAGGAGGTAGCTACCACTTCCCTTATCAGTATTCGTTGCTGAATAACTTTATTTTACAGCTTATCCACAGTTTTCGATGTTTTTGTAAGAAATAATTGATTTATAATCGATTCACATGGATGGTATTCCAGCTTTTGAGGTTACCACCTGGTTATAGCAAAGTTTTCAATGTTATTGCAAGCAAAAATCGATTTTAAGTCGATTTTAAATCGATTAACATGGATGTCCAGCTCTAACACCAAGATTGAAGTTGTAAATTCCAGCGTTAATGCAAAACAAAGTTAAAAGAAATAATACAAGATATTTGTACAACCTTTTAGTGACTAAAAGGGCCTCATTATAATTAACTGTCTTTACCAAACTTTAGCCTATTTTTCCCGGGGTTAATCAGAAAACACATCTAAGACATTTCCTATGCATGTTTATGCCCTAATAGGACCTCACTTCAACCCTGGCACTTCATTTAATGCCCTACCATTTCTAATAAACATGCGTGGCAAGCACTTTAAAGTAATACCCCAATACTTGCCACAACCCCTTTGAAGCATCCCCCACAGCTCCTCGGAGTCGAACCAGCACCCTTTCCGCCCTCGCAATACAAAACGAAAGCAATAAAATTATGGGCAATTCCATTTTTGGCTTTTCACACCAAAAAAAGAGGAGAAAGAAAGAAAGAAAGAAGAAAACTTTTGTCGGGGGGAAAATGGAAAAAGTGAGCAAAAGTTTTCCCTTCGTATTTTTTTTCGCCAAATATGGCAAATTAGCAGGCTGGAGGGGGCCTTCCCCCTTTATTTTCACTCTCTTCTGCGCCATTTAATCAACAGAAAACACTTTTTATTGTGGAAAATTATTATAAATTATAATTAATGTTGGCTATTTTCCGCTGCTTGTTGTTAATGTCAAAAGTGTTATTGTTATGCAGACAATTATAGCCATGGCGATAAAAATGCTTAGGAATTGGCCTGCGATGAGTTGCTCCGTCGTAATGAGGCTTTTGCAAATGAGAAAATATGTTTATTAGGGTTTCAGGCAGCCAGCCAGGATACGGCCATAGAGAAGTCGGGAAAGCAGGAAAAGCCGGGCAGAGAGAGGGAAAACTTCAAGCAGCAGCTGCGATCATTCTGCCCATCAAAGTGTTTATTTATTGTGGGCCCCAAAAACAGCTGCAAACTTGAATAAACAGAGTGAAAGTGAGATCACCAGGGACATATCAAGTCATGTCTTTTGATTTTGATTTTATCTTTCGACTTTAATGATCCCTCAGGATCCCTTTTAGGCTGGAAAGCCATAAAAATAACAGAAAATAGGCTTGCCAAAAGCGTTAATACGGAAAGTCATTAGTTTAATTGGTTTTAAGTCAAATAAGGCTTTCATTAGCCTTCAAAAAACCAAATGGCAATAAAAATTACATTTTAGGCAAAGTATTTAAGGGTTTACTTGACTTTAATTGCAATAATTTACCATTTACACCTTTTAATAAAAATCTCTAAGGTAAGCCATATTTACTTTATTTAATCAAGTTGAAAATTTAAATTTAAGCAGAAAGCTTTATTATTTTTTAGAATTTAAATGCAAACTAACTTCATTTAGCCTCAAGTTTAATTTATTTAAATACTTAAAATGGCAAAACATTATTTTTAATGTACAATTTAATGGTGAAATTTCCCAAACTCCTCATGTATGCCAATTTGCTCTACATTCTGGGCAGGAATCGATCGGTGATTTGGTGAAAATCGTTCAGTGATTGATAGTGTGTGCCTTGGAAAACTGCATTCCGGTTTTTGATGGAACCAACACACAACAGGCACACTCTTTGCCCATTCATCTTGGTCAATTATTGGAGCTAGAACCGGCGATCGATCGATCGTTGCTCTCATGGAGCCTGACAACCTCTCGTGGAGCACTTCCTGCCATTTCGCATACAAAGTGACACAAACTCTGGAAGGAATGTGCTCCGATTACCCTTTCTTTTAGGGGGTATGTTCTCTGGGAATCTTAAACAAATTTGTTTCTATGCTTGGAAATTTAGTTTTTCTTGGAAATTATCATGAGTAATACAAAGCAAACAATTCTTTTAGTATTAATATATGAATACATATATTTTAGAAGCAGCAGCTGCCATCTTATTTCTTTCTGGATAAATCCCATTTAACTTTTTAACGAATATAAAAGAGTTATTTGTAGTTTTGTAAGTGCATTCGTAGTTTCCATTTTAAATTTCCTTAAGCGAATTCTTCTTTGTTTTTATGGCCGCCACGAAAATAGGCAACCGGGAAACTTGTGCAAAAGTCGCTAAAATACGACGTGGAGTGGACCGGGGCCGGGGCCGCCGCCGCATCATTGTCGATCTTCTGAGAGGCTCCCGACGCATCGTCTCCGTCTGACCCATATTTATTTTTGGCACTTTGGTATTTCAGTTGATGGGCTCCTGGTCGCCACAAAGCCGACATGGGTCTGTCTGTTGAGGATAGTGATGCCACCAAAAAAAAACAGGACAGATTCAACACAAAATAATAAGGGGAAAACCTCTTTTGAATAGGAATTAAGTTTGTTACTTTTTTCCTTATTATTTTATAAATTAATTTAAATAAGTTAAGCTTCGTTTTTCTTTAAATTCTCTGCTAAAAAGAGTCAAAATCTGCCTCAAAAGCCTCGACATCACTGAGTTCAGGGAACAGAAGATCCTACCCCGGCCACTTACCGAAACGGAAAGAACTTTTCCAGTATCTGGCGGCCCAGGCTGGTCGTTGTCATGATTTCCCTCCTAATCCCGACGCTGTGGCGGTAGCGGTGGTTCCTCCTTCTTTGTGCGGCAGGAAATGTGTTGCAACAAAGACAGCAGCAGCAGCAGCAGCAACAGCGGTTGTGGCAGCGGCATTAAACAACAACTGCGCACTGGGCAATTGAAATACGCTTTAATTAAACTAATCAGAAGACATATACACCATATATAGACGCCGATACTGAGCACAGAGACGCCCACACACAGAGGGAGTCCGGGTTCGGGACCGGTCGCTTGAAGATCGCGATGCCGCCGAGTGTGTATACACAAAGCGTATATCTTTATAATTTCATTTGGGGCTATTCACTCGATCCACTAAATATGCACTAAAATATTGTAAAATTGAACAGAAACAAAAAAGATGTAACGATAAACGATAAACACTGTTTTCAAGCGCGACGCGGTTCGCTGGATGGATATTTGTCACGCTCCTTTCAGCCTGATTCATCAGTGAAATACTATATAGAATGAATATAGACATGGTACATCTGCGCGTTTTATGAAATTAAGTAAACTAAGTGACTAAGTCCACGATTATCGGGAATGGGAATTGTTGTGAGAGGAAAATTCGAAAGGAAATTGTTTATTTGATTGAGATAAATGGGCGAAAAATTTGCAAAACAGAAGTCAGACAGTGAGAGATCATAGTTTTTAATGGGATAAGTATGTAATTACTCGAAATAAAGTAATTAATGGATGAAAAGGTAATCCTTATGGCCGAGGAAAAGGTTATTGATATTAGCGTTTCGAGAGCAGAGATGATAAGACTCTGTGAAGGTTACAGAATATAAATTACCAGAGATCTAGAGATTCCTTTAAATATTTACTTTCATACTTTGAATTTTTCTGTATCTCAAGGAGGTAAATATAAATAGGACTCAGACATATTGTGCCTCTTCTCAGAGGGTTCACAAAGATATGATTTTGTGATAAAAGAACCCAAGTACTACAAGAAAAGTGATGATATTAGGGGGAGAGATTAATATCTTTGATTTCAAGATTAATTCTTTAAGATTTAACCCTCAAGTCCCTCATTTTTCACTCAACTCCCTTAGATTTCGCCTAAAGACCCTTAATTTGTATCTCATATATCTGCATTCCGATCCGATCTTTCACTGTCTTTCCTAATTCAGCAGCCTCTTTGGGGGCCAAAGATGCCAATGACCCCCAAGATACAAAGATACAAAGATACAATGGCAAAATGGCAATTACATAAATTGCAATTTCATTTGTTTCTCATTTGTTTCTTGCTGGTTTCTGTTTCTTTTTTGTTTTTGTTTGTTTTTTTTCTGCGTTTCTTCTACGCTTCGCTGTGTCGTTTGTCAAAAAAAAATAAAAGTGTTTTCTTTTTATTGTTATTATCGTCATCAGTTTACCGTTAACCGTTAGCCGGGCGGGTTACAGCACACGGTCGCAATCACAATCGCAATCACAAGAGCGTAAAACCAGACACACAGAGAGAAATATATTTGCGAAGGGAAAACTAATATTAGAACTAAAAAAAAAATTAAAATAACTTTTTCTTTTCTTTAGTTATTGAACACATAGTAAATGTTTTTAAGGGAATTAATCAATGAAGCACTATTTTCCTAACAAAACAACGTGATGTTTAACAACAGTTATTAAATAATTAAATAAATGAGGTTTGCAAACTCAGGTCCTTATAATTTTAAGTTTTATAAATTTTTCCCTCAGTGTATTGGAAGCATCGCAAAAAGAATCAGCGGCGTGCTTTTGTTTTTCTTCTCAGGGCTTTTTTGGCGAATTTCGAGGGAATCGTGAATCACTTGGGATTTGTTTGCGAGCGGGGGTCAGGTAGGGAGCAGGCGGAGGGGCAATGGTCACACCTTGGTGGATCGCGATCGAGAGGGGCTTGTATGTTATGTTACTTCGAGTGGCAGTGGCAGTGGCACTTGGCTGGTGTGTTGTGCTGCCCCCACAGAAACGGCGACGCGACGCGACGACGGAGAACCGAGAAGAAGCGACGGCGGCGCGCGTTCGCATCGAAAGTTTGCTTGTGACTGACGAGCGGCGCCGATGGCAACGGCGTCTGTGGCAGTGGAGCCTCCTCTGCGGCCGCCGCACTGTGGTGTCAGATCACCTCGCGGGCACCCACAAAATATATAAATAGCAAAACCAGTGCAAGATCCAACTTGAAGATGAAACGAACATCACAAATGAAAATTAAACAACTCCAGATATTGAGCAAGTCTTTAGTATATAAATTCTAAAATCTCCCCTGTCTGTAACTCTAAAATCTAGGCAACGATTTCTGCAAGCTTTTAATTATAATAGAGAATCGGATTCGACCCACTGTGCGCTTCCAGGCTGCTGCTGGCGCTAGCTTCCAGAGAGCGAGAAAAGCAGAGCACAGAGCACCCGGAGAGAGAGGAGCAAGCGATGCGAGGAGAGTCTAGCTATATGCGTATGCGTACAAAGGACAAGGAAGGCTCTCTCTTTGTGGTCTCAGATTACTTTCTCTCCCTCTCTCTGCCCGGCTATCTTGTCGATCTCCTCACTCCTGCGCAGCAGGTTCAATCAACTCCAATTAGGAGACGGCAATTAAATCGATAAGCGCCAACAACACAACGCATGCAAATTAATTAGACAGTTTTGCTGCCGCTGCTGCTGCTGCTGTTGCTGCTTCTGTCTAATGGAAATCCAATTGAGCTGGAACTATTTCAGAGCTTTCAGCCAGCTTGACCGGCTTTTCTAGCTCGCCTTTGAGCGATTTTCTCTGGACTCGCGGCGGCATTTGGATTTTTTTTTTTTTTTTTTTTTTATTTCGCTGCGTCTGGTTTTTCCCGCTTTTCCTCTGTCCATTGGCCTTTTCCAGTTTTTGCGGTAGATGCGGAAGTGTGTGAAAGAGAAAGCGCCTAATCCAATAAGAGAGCCGGCACCCGGCTGGGGTGGGGTGGGGGCAGGAGCTGGAGTAACAAGTGCAACCGCAATGCCATGGAAATTGTGGCATTGAGTGTGCGGCGGCAAGTGGGTGCGGTAGTGGGAGTGGGAGTGGGTGAGATATACCACACACACTCTCGGTGGAACTGAGAGAGAGACCAAAAGAAGAACGGTTGACAGAGAGAGAGTAGAATGGAAAGGGAGAGAGAGCCAGCAGCAGGATCATTCCATTTTGCACTGGCAGAAATTCTTACATGAATAAAGAATGAATTGAATTTTAAAATAAATTAAATTAAATGTAAAGCCATGTTCTACTTATTTAAGTGGAAAATATGTTTTTCCTTGGGCTACCTTTAGTTGCCCTGTCAATTTTCCTAAAAGCCTTGATTGACTTTTCCCTTCTGGGCCAAGTCTGATCGGAAAACGTTTATGGAAATGCCTGTGGTGCATCGGCAATAGATATTAGTAGCGTCAACTAGCCATATAAAAGTGATAGACATATTAACCCAGTACTCCACATTGCTGCCGCTCTCAGACAGCGTCAGACAAAGTAGCAATTTTCAGCTCAGTTGCGTGTTGTTTTCCGCTGTCTGTGGGTGGGGGTGTAACGGGGGTAAAGGGGGTTGTGAAATGGGGGTCCAAGTGGGCGGAGACGGTGGGCGGTGGGCGGGGCGGTAGTGAAGCATGCATGACAGACACGCGAATGCAATAAAAACGAACGCCGACGTCGAACGCCATCGTCGTGGTCGTCTTTGTCGAAATTTAGTGGGTCCATTATTCTATTTGAATCTTCACTCCAAAATTTTGCAACCAACTCTATTTTGGCAAAAAAAAAAAAAACAGAAAAGATCAAACGAAAAAAAGCTGCAAATGTTGCAACATTTTTGTTCTTAGGTTTTATGATATTTAAGTTAGTTTAAAAATAAATAAATCTGTTTTGTTATTCACTTAATTATGTAACTGATAGTTAAATCATATTTTCCTTTATTTTTCCCATGAAAATGCTAAGGAAATACAAGAAAATGCATACATTTTCATTGTTTTATTAAATTAAACATCTTTTGAGATAATATCTTGACTTCCACAAACAATGCTGAAAATATTAGAGCCAGAAAACAGTCTTAAGATTTATTTTCTATTTTTTGTTTAAAAATAAACACAGATCTTGGGCTCAGAATATAAAAACCTAAAATAAAACCTATTTATCTTAGTTTTTTCTCTTCCCAGAACTCCTAACAAACTCTTATAAAATCGTACCTAGCTTTTTGTTAAAACTTAAGTAAACAACTAGCTAAAAACTTCTCAAATATCACCATAAAAAAACATGTTTACAAATGGTTTCTTTAACTCCCAGCTAAAGTTATGTAAGTTGGACTTCTACATCTTCTTGTTGCCTTTTTTTTTTTTGTTTATTTACGATGCATCGGGTTCACGCCCCAAAAGTAACCGCAAAACGGACGAAAAAATGGTAACAAATTGAATTGGCAGCTGAAAAAGAGAAGAGCAAAGAGCAGAAAAAAAAACAGCTTTATGACTTTGGCTAACTTTTGCTACGTGCATTGAAAAACCAAACTGAAAAGTGGCCCCGAAATCGAGGAAAGCGGCGAAACTGTTGCATGCTTTTAGGCCGGAAATTATATGCACGATGTGACCGTTAGTCAAGACATGGCAAGGGGGGTAAGGATGGGGGCATCCCTGTTTCAGCAGCCCGAGTGTGCCACAAGGTGTGTGTGTTGTGTGCAAAAAGCTACTCTATTTTCTGGCCAATATGGCAATGTTTTGGCTTAATAACTCCTGGAGTTCTTTGGGTTTGCAGTGAGCTTGAAATGGGCAAGGAAAAAATATATAAGAACATTAATTTAAAGGGTAACGACTTTGGTATCAGGGTTTATCTAGGAATGAGTTAAGGTATCATTTTATTACTTTTTTGCATAATTTGTTCACTTCACAAATTAAAGATTTAAATAATAATACAAAATAAAAGTAAGAACACCTTAAAATCTGAACATAAAGAGATTATTTTAACTCTTAATTCTATTTCCAAGACCCTGCTGGAACTGAAACCCTTAAATTCCAGTTAAGGAGATATTATCAATCCATCCAAGGCAAGTCTGTGCTATATAGATAGAAGGTATCTACTTTATGGGACATTTCAGAGCATCCCTAGGCTGCTCCTTTCTTTTAATTAAATCCAAACCATATGTGAGCATCCTTTCTTGAGAGGATTACACACAGTTCAATGGGGATCGAAGCTTCTAAACTCTCTCTACCTAGAATCCCTCCAAAAATACACATATTTCACATATTCCTGCACCTGTTTTTCCTCCGAGAAAATCCGCGTGTGAGTGTGCATGCGTGATAAATGGCTTTTATCTTTTTAAAGCACTTCGCTGCACGGCTTTTCCAGCAGCCGCCTCGTCGCCGCAACAACAACGGAAAATGGCAAAAGTCTGCCTTTGGAAAAATGCAAAAAAAAAAAAAAGAAGACAAATAATAAAAATAAAGAGCCGGCGAAAAAAATTATCCAATGTTAGTGGCACGCAACGATGCCTGCCTCCTTTGCCTTTTTTCGAGCTTTTTTTTTTGGCGGGGCAGCATCTGGCGTCTGCTAGCTCCGCGTCATGCGTCCTTGCCACCCTTCGAGCCGCGCGATGAGCTGTCGTCCTTTGTTGCCGCGTTATGAGCAAGTTAATTATGGTGTCTGATATTTCTCCCCAACTACACTCTTTTTTTTCCACGCCTTTTGCTTTGCTTTTTGAGCTTCAGAGGGGGGTTTTTCGAAGGGGAGCTTCAGAAAGTCTTTTAGGTTTAGCTAGGAGTGTAAATCGGGCCAGGGAATTTTGGTCTTTAACTTGTTTTAACCTCTGAGAAGATTGGGTATATTTTTAAGGGAATTTTTGAATATATTTATGGCTATAAAATAAACTAAAACTAGCAGAAGGTTTTAAAAAATATTATTGAGAAAGATTAGCTATAAAATCCAATGAAAAAAATATTTGTAAAGTATTTTTCATGAAGTAATAGTTAAATTTATATATATTTCCTTCAGGTGCATTCTTGAAACTAAACCCATTGAGTCTTCAAACCCCGAAAAGCATGAGTCACCGCCGGGAAACTGTGTATAACTTTTCCATCTTCGTTCCTTGGCTTCCCTCTTAGTTTTCCTTTGGCTGCCGCCGCTGCCTTGCTCTGCCTTCATTCATTAATATTTAAGCGTCGTCGATTCAATCGATCCACATAAAATGGGCAAAAGTCGTGGCAGAAAGGAGCCAAGTGGCAGACGGAGAGGGGTTTCTCTTCTGGTCCAGTCCAATCAAGTGTGAGGCTGATGGACAGGGCAAGGCGACGGCGGCGGCGGCGGCATCAAGTCAAATCGAAGCTGAATAGTTTAGCCTCGCCTCTCCCATGACTTTTTCCGCCTTTTTGGCCGGCGTTTAATGAGCGAAAAGTAATTACTTAATTAGTTTGTGTGTTTCGGTGGCTCGAAGCTGCCCCCCATAATCATCATCATGCCTCCGGCATGCCTCAAGCATGCTCCATTAAAGCAGCTTAGCTGCCGATGCTCTCTCTATGCTCGATGCCTGGCCAAAACGCATTTAAACTTGATTAGTTTTATGGCCAGTGGCGGGAAAACTGTCGCCGCCGAGCCGGTTCAGTTCGGTCCCCCTTCCAAGCAAATCAAAATCACATCGATGACCGGTCGGTCGGTTGGTTGGTCGCCATATTGATTGACAATTCACCCCCGATTCGTCGATTTCCCTTCGATTTCCCTCCTTCCCTTCGTACATAAATATAAAAAACATTATGGGCGTATAAAAACGTTGTGTTGCCTACTTTCAGGCCGTGTTTTTTATGCCCCGCTACAGATGCAGATACAGATACAGATACTTGCACCGGAGACACCAAAATAACGTAAAAAAAAATATAAACAAGGAGCTAATATTCAAAGCAACAGAGTTACAGATACTCTATTTTAAGAATTATAAAAGATATAATATTGTTTGGGCACTAAATAAAATATAAACATAAAAAAATAACTAAAATCGAACTAATTATTGTTTAATTGTATTTAGAATTTAAAAAGAGACACAAAACCCTTTAAAAAAAATTTTGAAATTATGAAAAAAGGATTACAGACAGCACAGAACGTCCCTTACTGAAGTTGTACCTCACGGAATGCGGTACCTTTAATAGATCTTAAAGGATGAGTGTTATTATATTGTAAAAAATAATTTAAAATATTGTTTTTTACTTGTAAGCTAAAAAATCATCTAAGAGAAGGTTTAAAAATGTTAAGAGCTTTCAAAAGATGAAAAGTTATTATATTTTTCGAGTTAGGAACTCAAAATTCAAGCTACCCTCTCTGTCAGTGTATTCCAACAAAATGTATGCACGGACTATAAATATATTTTTGCATACTTTCCGGCTGCTGGCATAAAATTCAACTTTTTGTCATAAACACCACACTCACACACACACACACAGAAGCGCAGGGAAAACGAAGAAAACGAGGGAAATACAGGGCCGCAACACCTGCGACTGCTAAAACGCCGTCGGGCCGCAACAAATCAAAAACACGACTTCAAGCGGCATGGGGAGGCGGTGCGGATTTCGGGAGATGTTTGGGAGTTATGTCTAGTAAATAAATAAAAGCAATAAGCAGGCGACAGGAGACATGATTCGGGAGACAGGACACAGACGGCAGACGGCATCGTAAGTAGGTAAGCAGGACTCCCCTAAGCACGAGGCTTAGTGTTAAATTTTAAACTGTATTGTAGGGAAAACTGGCTATGGACTGCTCTTTGGAATAAGTAATGAATAAATAGTTCATAAATTGATCAAGTGTAAGTATTTGGCCATAAGATAGATGAGGAAAAATAGAGCTTTGAAGTTGAAGGCATTTGTAAATTATTTAATAAATTTAAGCTTGCTAAGAAGCCTTAAATATAGTAGGAAAAAATTATAGTTTATTAGAGAAGAAATTCAGAAGATATTTCCTTGTTTTTAGATTGAAACCTTAAGTTTTATGAAGCTTGGTTTCCAAATTTTTTTAATGATCACATTTTACAGCCAAAAAATACCACGAAACTGCCTAAATTTCTGCTTGAATAGCCCTTAAAGTTTCTTCCAGTGCACTCCACCACACACTTGAGTAAAAAAAAGTAGTAAGAGAACCATCGCTGAGTGGATTACACGCTCGCAACAAGCTAAAGACGCTCCCCAGGACTCGAAGATCTATGTGCTGTGCTGTGTCCTCTGCGGAGGCCGGAGGCAGGTGGGCAGGCGGCTGAAAAACAACAGTTGAAATTCCCAGGGCGCAAACTTTATTCTATTACGACTGCCAAGAACAAGAACAAGACCGAGGAAACTGGGGAAAAATAACTGGCGGGAGGCAAGCCCCAGCAACAAGAGCAGCGAAAGCGAACAATTGAAAGTGGAGGAGATTCCATAGCCAGAGTTTTTGCGGCTTCCATTGTCTGTTTTTTGTTGGCCAAGAAGACAGCCAGCTGGGTTGGGTGCTCCTTGGCGGTTTTCCCTTCCGCAGTCCACATTTTCCGCGCTGCACTAAGCCAGCGCCACATTTATGGCACTGGGATTTGGCCAGGCTTAGGCGTTGTGCGCGGAATTAGCTAAGCTGCCTTCGACTGGGCCCATTGAAATGATTTAAATTAGTCGGGGAGTCTATGTAAATGAGGTCTAAGACCGTCGCGGCTAATACCCAATGCCACTTGAGTTGGTTAAGCAGCTGCCAACGAGGGGAGTGAGCTCCCACGGGAGCAAAGAGTTGTTTGGAAATTCTGTTTACATTTGAAAACTTGGAAAACTTGCTAATTCTTTGATTTAAATTGAAATTTTTGATTTATTAGAAGGGGAAAAAACTTTCAATTTAATATTTTTGATTTAAGAAGGCTTCTCTCTGGTGAAAAAGTGTGGCCAGATGGTTTTATAAAAGAGAGCACAACGTCACATGTACATGGAACTAAATTAAATAAGAAAAGGAGTCCGATTACGTGGTATTTCTTGGATATAACATTTTTTCTGGTTGATAATCGGTTTTAAATATATCAAATTATTATACTAGACGTTTTTATAAACATTCGTTCCTATAAAACAGTATTGCCACATGTATAAACCTTGAGTAACAGTGTTACCAGATTTGTAAACCTTGAAAAACAGTGTTGCCACTTACATATTGTTATATTAAATATTAAAAGTTGTTGCTTTGCTTGATATTTCTTGAGTATATAATATAATGTTTCTAGTCGCTTTTAACTAGATTAAATTATTAAACTAAACGATTTAACCATCCTTTATTAAATAAATTTATTCCCATAACAACAAGTACCTTCTTGATATTTTCCCTTAGCCTTTCCTCACTAAAACTCCCCCTTTAAAGCCCATTCTTGAAGAGCCCTCAGTTAATTTGCGCTATTAACTCGATTAGAACCCCTTTTGAGTCTACACTCGGGTCGGGTCACTCTTGGCAAGTGCCGGCAAGCCGGATCATAATAATTGCCAGAACAATGAGCGCCGGAAACTTTGGCTAATAGAAAATGCAAACAACATATTAAACAATTAAACGGAAATTAGCACAAAATATTCCAGAGCCATAGCCGGAGCAGGACGAACCGGAGCCGGATCTGTATCCCAGCTTCGAGTCGCTTCATTAATAAACGGAATTGAAAGTGAACGGAAATGAATGTAGTGTCGAATGTGCTTAAATATGGCAAGAGAAGGAGCTGCTCTCAGCCAGAGGACGACTGCTAATGAAGCGGCTTGTAGTTGGGACTCCTCTCTGGGACAGGTAACAGGAGAAAACAAGTAAACGGAAACAACGGAGCAACCGGAAGAGGATGGAGATGGAGGCAACCCTCGCTTCAGGAATCATCCGTGGCCAACTTAAATATGCAAGACAGCGCTCGGCTGGGCGCCAAATGTGCCACCCCTGCACCCGTGTCAGGACTCGAGACTCGGGAGGAGGACTGAGGACTGAGGTCTGAGGACCTGAGCAACCTCAAAGCCCCAACTCCTTGGGAGCCTGTGAGCGCCAGCTGTGCCGACAACAGCGACAAGGTCTGACTCACATCGCCACTTCTCTAAGGCACTGAGGAAAAATGGTTTATATTTTATATAATAAATCGTTTTTCGCACAAAAGTAGGCAATGATTTTTCAGAAAACAAGTGTCGGATATTTAATGGTCGGGGTTTTGAGTTATTTTACTTGCTTTTATTAGAATAAATGTTTATTATTTTTAAATATAAAAAGTTTCCCCACAAAAGTAGGCAATGCTTTTATGGGAGACAAGTGTGGGGTGTTTCATGGTCGTGGTTTTCAACATATTAATTTGTTTTAATTAAATAAAAAAATATATAAATATACTTCAATAATAAGCTTGTGTTTCAGCATGGGTTAATAATAAATAAGCTTGTTTTTCAGCTTTTATAAATTTTGAATATATATTAAATATTCCCTTTCGATTTAATCACGACCCTAACTATTCTCTTTAGTATTTTTCCGCTATTTTCAGTGTACAATCCTTACAATTCCGAGCTCACTTTAGAGCCGGCATAAACTTGCAACACTTTTACCTCATCATCAAGGACTTGAACTCAAGGAAATTGATTTTATGCAGCGTTTAGAAAGAACCCGCCAAGGAAATGGAATGTGGCAGAGGACCCAAGACCCAAGGACCCGAGACCCGAGACCAGAGACACTCTGTATGCTAAACCGCAAAGAAAAATGGTGCCAGCGCCAGCGTCAAGGAGGAGAAAAGTGACATAAATAAAATCCGTGACTATAAATCTAAGGCATAAGCGGTTAAAGAGTCAGCCAAAAGACGCGGCACGTAGTTGCCTTCGCGCAGCCATCCTTTTTAGCAAATATCCTGCCTGAATCCCGCAAAATGCAGATAAATATGTAAATAGATACAACGCGGATTATGTTTTGGACAACAAAAGTGAAAAGTGTTCCCAGGCAATGGATACACTTCAAATAATGGATTTGCATGAGAGGAAATCCGGAACTAGACAAAGGCGATGATACTAGGGGAAATATTGAAGGATTTGGGATGATAAAAGTTATTGATTTTTAAAGATAAATGGGGAATAAATTATTTAAATAGGGAGTTTAAGGTAAAACAAGATGATTATTATTTTTAAAATATATATAAAAAATACAAGGGGTTATAGATGATGATCGGGATAAGCTTCCAGCTAAAAGGTGGAATGGTTAAAGGTGAACATTCAATTTGTAAGCAAGTTCTGAAGCAAACTTAAGTTCATTTCGAGCCATTATAATTTATGCCAAGTAAAATGCAAACTAATTTTAATGAAAACCCTCCTATTCCTCATCTCTATTTCAATTGCCCATTTCTCTGAGTCCTTCATAAAGTTAATTTAAGGCTAAAACACTCCACCTGAAGCCCTTTATCACCTGAAGTCCCTTTCCCTTTTTCACCTGAAGTCTCTCTCTCCTCTCCCATTTTTATGACCCACTGAATCTCCTTCTCCTCTTCTCCTGCCGCGATGTTTATCATTCGACAATAAAAGCGGATCAAAATCAATCGAAGCCGAGGCCGAAACCGAGAAAAACAACACAAAAAATACCAAAAAAAAATAAAAGGGAAGAGGACATAGATAGAGAGATGGCCCGGAACTGGGGGCTCTTCCATAGGTAAGAAAGCCCCATTTTTATGACCCCGCAAGGGTCACATTAAAACGCATGTTAAGCAACACGCAGAACAACAGGATGAACGGGGGAATGGGATTGGGAATGGGTTTGGGATAAGGGTTGGGTGCCCGTGCCCGGTTAGATTGGTTCTCTCTCGGTTTGGTCATGGGTTTTTCGGAGGAGCCTTCTTGTGGGGTTGGTACATCCTTTTTCGCACGGCTTGACTTTGGTTGGCAAATGCGGCTCGACTGGCATTTTAATAGACTGTTGACTGTTGCCACTGTTTACCGAGTGTCTGGCTTAGGAGCAGGAACAGGAACAGGAACAGGAACAGGAAAGGAAAACAGCTTGGAGAAATGGGAGTATGGAAGGTGCCAATACCCTGACTGGAGGAGGCGATTTAAGCTAAGGAAATAGCTTGAAAATAATGTAAATGTAAGATTTATTTTAGATTTAAATGGGTTCTAAATTTAAATTGTATGAAATAAGGAAAATTAAGAAATAAGCACCAAAAAGTATATACAAATACCTTTTAATAAAAAGATGCATTACCTACATACATTTGTCTTGCAATATGCAAGCCATTTTTCTGCTGGCAACGCTGTAAGTGTGCAAGAGAACGGTTTATCTTGGTATTAAAAGGTATTTTGGTATCTATGTAATCTCCACAGTTTCTACATATTAAAAACATGGAATTCCCATATATCCTACATATAACCTTTGTATTTTCTATATAATATCTACAAATCATATTTATATTTTGTAGATATTGTCTGTATAGGCCCTTCATATCATCCACATATTATCCTAACATTTCCTATATATTTACTAAAGTTCCTCTTATTTTCTATACCTTTTCCACAAGTTAATACACATTCTTCTACTTTTTTAAATCTCTTAAAAAAAAAGAATAACCCCTTTCAACCCCAAGTAAGGGTATCAACCTCCTCAGGCCACGTACAAAATCCCAGAGAAAAGAAAGAGTTTACATGTAAAATTGACAATATTTCTTCAAAGCCAAACTCTTGACATTTGCGTTCTTTACTTAAAGATTTAAAAATTAAATTTAGGAGCAGGAAGACAAGTACAAGGATGTAAATGAGAATGCAGGCTGCTCTTGCTCCATCAGAGCCTTTGTGTGTTGATGTGTTACATGCCCGTAATGACCCCTTGCTGGAGGGCGAGTTCAGTGGATCTAGTATCGCCCTCAAGCTCCTCCAATGGTGTCCCCGGACTCACAATAACAATGGTGGAACCCTGGGAGGCGAGCTTATCCTCCTTAGGAGGAGCTACCTTCTTCTTCAGCAATCTTTCAGTGTCTATGTTGCGACTCAATTCCTTGGCCTTCTCGGCCAAGTCGAGGCAGGCCACCTTGGCCGCAATGGCCAGCTGGCCGGAGTAATCCGGCAGATTCTGTAGTATTTGAAAACTATCCTTGACGCCTTGATTGTAGACCTCCCTGGCCAGCTGACCCATGCTTATCTCACTCTCGGGCTCCGGAAAGGGCAGGAAGCCACGCACCAGGCTGCCCAGCGGTTGGAGACCGTCGGTGACCTGGTGGTACAGGCGCTCCGAGTCATCCATCTGACCCCAGACTCCAGCACAATTGGTGATGTAAACGGTCATGGTGACTGCCGCCGTTCGTGCCACGAGTGAAACTAACATCGTCTTTGGGATATCTTTGGGGATTATATTCAATGGATCTATATAAAACGCGAAGGTTATATTTAGAAAAGGAACTGAGAGCAGAAATTGGCAATCTGTACTCACTATCAAGGCTCTCTGTTGGATTTTTATATTTTTTTAGGCTTATCTATTTACCAAATTGCTTGAAAAATCAAGGCTTACTGAGGGGAGATCTAGGAAATCATTGAGAGAATTTTAATTATGGTTTTTAAACCATTTAAATTTTTCTAACAGGAGCTAAGAAATATTAAAATAAGACAAATTAACCATAGAAAATCCTCTAAGCTTAGCTTGCAAAAAACGTTGCATTCTTTCGGGGGCAGCTTACAGGGAGGACTCTGAAAACTCAGTAAAAACTCCCTTGAGACCTTAATACTTGTCCTAATTAATTAAAATTTGGTATGCTGGGAGAGAAAATATAGACACACTTAAATCTTCTAATCTTTTTAATAAGATAAATTGAATAATCAATTAATAAAACACTTTACAAGGTTATCTTGGCATGTAGGTAGAGAAAACATAGAAAAACCTAATTCTACACTTTTATTAATGAAATAAATGAATTAAAATATTAATAAAAGAATTTACAAGCTCCTCAAGATCAGGACAACATTTTTCCTCACCAAAACAATGTCACGAATCAGTTTTACTAACTTTAAAAACCCCATCAATATTTTCTAGTTCGAGTGCTAACTTCTTTAAAGTTTTCCTTTTTGGGCCAGGCTTTCCTCCCCATCAATGCCGTGATATCCCTTTTTTTGGGGCTATAAAAAACGAACACACACTATCATCCAATGGCTGGGTTTTAAGGGGAAAACGCCAAGGAAAACGCCCGAAACAAGTGAGTAAAAATCTAATCCATTACTCAAACCAGCAAACTGAAAAAATAATGGTATTGCCCACGAGGAGGCATGGAGGAACGGATGCGAGAGCGGATGTGGATACGTGGATGCGGAGATGGCGTTGAGGTTTCGAGATGGCGTAAATCTTTTGTAACGCCTTTGGCCTTCCCGGAAGGGGTGAGTGTGTGTGGCGCTACGTGAATGGAAATAAAACTGCAATTGGGCCCGGCACTTGAAGGACCGACCAGTTGAATGTCAAAGGCGAGACGAATCTTTGAAGGAACTTTGACATCCGCTCCTTGGAGCATCTTCCTTGTTTTTCTTTCTATTTTTTTTTTTTTCGTTTTATAATTTGCACAACTTTTGACCCAAATTCATTTGTCACACACAATGGAGGCGGCCGAGCGGCAAAGGACCGCACATTTTTCGGTTCTGCCAACTTTTCTGTGTTTGTAAATAAATAATAGAGTGGCCGGCAAAGGTGGCCGGCGGCAAAAGGGTCCATCCTTTTGGCCCAGAATGTGTCCATTCATGGGGCAGAGTCATAAAGCTGGGGATAGATGGGCCTAGGGCCGTGTTCGAGGTGCAAAGCGTGCTTAAAGTGTCCAAGAACACGAGTTTCTGTGTTATTTTCGAGTGCATATAAGCCCGAGGGGGATGAGGATATTTGCTAGAGACACGCTACATTCCAAGGCCTAAGGAAAGTTTCTGGACGCCAAGGATGTGATGGTGTAAGTATGGAAATAATTATACGTTAATTTTCTACAATAAATAAATTACAAATATAAAATATATTAACTTAATAAAATTCTAGCATTTAAACAAAAGCCTTTTTTAATTTTTCCAAATATTAAGTATCAAGTTATTTCTTTACTTTACTGACAGAGAAATTCTTGACTTAAGTTTACGGAATTTTTCCCCCAAAAGGTCTGCATTCCCCAAAGCAAAAGCAATCCTGGCAACCAATCGAATACGTGACCCTTTTGTGGACCCTAATGAGCTACTCCCCTGCCTCCTCCTCCGTTCATTTCCCTTTTTTCCTAACCACAACTATTTGCCAGCCTTGAATTTTCCATTCAAGCTTAAAAGCCGGAAATTAAATCAAGATTTGCGGAACCCGCCAGGATAAATAAAAAGGAGATAGAGTTTATGGGGTAACAGCGGCTTTCATTTGCATATTTTGTACTCTAGTTGTACGCGGTCCTAACTCTCAGTTAACATTTGGCCCACTCTCCCCCCGGCGACTGACACTTTTTGGCCATGAAAATGAAAATATGTTGGAGTTTTTTGGTGGCCAGACTAAGAAAAATGCTGTGGTCATATGGGAGTATGGGAGTAGAGAGGAGGGTGTGGAGGGTATGAGCTTGTGTGTGGATTTGTAAAAAGCGCAAGTGTAATTAGTGTGAGGCTTAACGGGGCTAAGCCAACAGACAGCTCGTGGGCTGGGTTTTTCAGCCCAGACTCAGACTCCGACTCTAACTCTGACTTTCTGACTGCTTTACTACAAAACCAAACTCCGGCTCCGGGCCAGACCAGTTTGGGGTCCGCCCAGCTCTTTGTGGTGTCACCAAAAATCTTTGAAGGTTTGTGAAATTCTAGAAAAATCTACCTTAAATAAGGTGGTTTTGTTTCTGAAATAAATATGGTATTTTTAAGGTATATTAAAACAATATAAGAGGCTTTGTCTTAAGATAAAGAACTGTCTAAGATGTATAGAAGGTTTAAAAGATCTGATTTAGCTTTAGTAGCTTTTATATATTTTTAAATTAAATGTATTAATTATTAAAGACAGAGAGCAAGCTGGGAAGGTTGAAAAATATCTTCTACAGCATCTGTTGGCTTTAAGATATTTTAGTATTAAATGCTAAAGGGTTTTTGGCTTATAAAAATAATTTAAAACCATTAGTTTTGTATTTTTTAAGGTGAGACTTCTATACAAAAATCGAGACAAAAGACCGTCCTCTTTCCTTTCCCATTTTAGGGAATAAGTTGAAAATATATATCTCAAAATATTTTTATACAGTGTTTTATATGCTTATATATTTATACATATGTATATACTTTGATATATATTTATATATTGTTATATATTTCTATATCTTGTTTTAAATTTTTTTGTAACATTTTTATACGAATTCCCGCTAAAATAAAACCCAAACCTTTAACAGAGACTCTTGTAACTCACTTAAAATAGTTTTTCCTTAGCTTTTTTTTACCCAAAAACCTATAGCCAAACTTAATTTGTAAAGTCCAGAGGTTAGTGGGTTTGTTTTTTTCGGGTTTTTGTGGGAATGCAACTGAAACTGAAACCGAAACCCCGACTGCAACTGCAACTGCAACTGCAACTGTCTCTGGGCTGATAAATCGCCTGGGCATTATTTACGATGGGGCCTGCTGCTCTGCTTCTTACTTTGACGTTCGGCCATGCATGGTTGGTTACTTTTTATGGCCGGCACCCATGACGTATGCGCGATATGCGCACCGAGAGAGGCCGAGACACTGTTTGCTCTTGCATTTAGCGGGGAAACACGGCCAACAGAAAACCAAGAAACCGCAAACAACGAACGGCAATCAGAGGAAGCCAACTGTAAACGGCCTTGGCCAGAGAGTGTCGGGAATTATGATCCGCATAAAAAGGTATAGTATATAGTTTATGGTAGCGTCAAATCGATGGGGCGGCGACTGATGGCTTTTCGCTTAACTTTTTTTTGGGTGTTCCTCTTCGAGTTTCACGAGTTTCCCAGAGTTATTTACGATGTGTGAAAGTGCAGGTGATTGTTAAGGTAAAGGAAAGTAAATGGAAAAGAAGCTTGAAACCAGGAAAAAATAGTAGGAAAAGAAGAGCACCTTTCCCTATGCTTTCCCTAAGAAAAACCATAATTAATAGCCTTTTCAGCGGGCATATAATAACCAATAACCGATAATAATAATAATAATAAACAGAATTTAACGAAATTTCAAGGGATTAACAAAAGGAACAGCCGTTGAGCTGCTCCTCCACAGCCTTGATGTCATCCAACACCATTCGGGTTATTGGATTCTCCGGCTGGACATCGCCATCGCCAACGCCATCACCAACGCCAACGCCATCGCCAACGCCATCGCCAACGGGAAGGCCCACGGGAAGGCCCACGGGAAGGCCCACGGGAAGGCCCACGGGAAGGCCCACGGGAAGGCCCACGGGAAGGCCCACGGGAAGGCCCACGGCATCGCCAACGCTCTCTGAAACGCCATCGGCAACGCTCTCTGTAGCGGCAACGCTATCCCCTTCGTCCTTGCCCTCGTCCTTGCCCGCCTCCAGACGCTGCTTCTTCGATTTCTTCGGTGTTGACTTTGGAGTCGGTGGAATTTCCACGACCAAGCGGTTATAGATGTTCACCGCCAAGGTCTCGAAGAGATTCTGCACATTCACGCCACTCTTGGCGGAGGCCTCCATGAAAGAGATGCCACCTTGCTCGGCATAGCGGGCCGCCTGCTCCTGGTTCACGCGGCGCTTGTCCAGGTCATCGCATTTGTTTCCCACCAGCATGACATTGGCCCCCTTCTGACCTTTCTTTTTAATATCCTTCAGCCAGTGCTCTACACTGCAGTAGCTGGCTGACGATGTGGTGTCGTAGACGAGGACAAAGCCATGGGCCCTGGCAAAATATTCGGGCAGCAAGCCCCGGAAACGATCCTCGCCGGAGGCATCCCAGATCTGGAGACGCACAGGGTCACCGGATACCTCGAGCTGGCACACATTGAAGTCAATGCCAGCGGTCGGAATGTACTGAAGAGTGAAGCGGTCCTTGGCGTAGCGACGAACGAGAGAGGTCTTGCCCACGCCGGCATCGCCCACGACAACGATCTTGAACAAATATTTTTTGGGAGCTTTGTCCATTTTTAGATTGAAAACGGAATCGGCCATTTTTGGTTTGTAAACGGAATCGGTCATTTTTGGTTTTTAAACGAAATCGAAAATCTTTTTTTGGTTTGTAAACTGAATCGAAAATATTATTCCAGTTAGGTCCGACTAGGTCGAGATGTAGCAACGGAATGATTCCGGATGAGAAACTTAGAGGGAGTAGAGGCTGATTGGGGCTGACACTAAAGGCAGGGCTTGCTTTTTGGTTTGAAAGTTGTTCAAAAATTCGTGGCTACTGAGTTTTGGGACTAATTTTAAAGGGTAAGATAAAGAATCAAGAAAATAATACATCATGGTACTGATGAGGGCCCAAGGCAAGGTCAGAAAGAGCTATACACTCCAGCCTGTTGCTGCGTTTTACCCTTTCCAATGTTTTTATAAGATTTTCGGAGTAAGAAGACCGCCCTCTCTCGGAGAAAATTAAATGAGAAGCTCTCTCTGCCACGCTTTGCCTGCAATGTACAAGGAATAGCGAACGAGTTTCTTTTTGGCTTTCCCTAGCGATCCCTATTGCTTGTACATGGCACGCAAAACGTGAGAGAGAGAGGCCTCTCCTTGGAAGAGAGTAAAAGCAAAACACTCTCAGAGTGCAGCTCTCCTCGCTCTTTCGTTCCCCATTCCTTGCACATTGCAGGCAAAGCGTGGCAGAAAGAGCGAGAGAGCTACATGCTTAAGCATTTATTGAGCTCTTTTTAAACCTCACACTTAAATAATGTACACAGCAATGAGATTATTTATAAATAAAAGCCTCTCTCTGCAAGACAAGAAATGCAAATCTCTTTCACAGTGCAGCTACATAGAAACTCTCTCGTTCGCTTGCACATTGCAGGCAAAGCGTGGCAGAAAGAGCAAGAGAGCAACATGCTTAAGCATTTATCGAGCTCTCTATATAACTTTAACTCAAATAATTCACACTTTAATTTAATCCTTTTAAAGACAATGCAATTTCCCCAAATGCAACTTCTATTAGCAGAACTTTCAAACCCTAATTGCGTGAGTTATGGACGCCCAATAGACATTAAATGGACTTTATCAATGAAAGTGCTGCGCGCTGCAGTCGTAAAAAACACATCCATCAGGGACGTCTTTTAATGATGATGTGCGAAATCGAGGGGGTGGATATATAGCTGTATGTATACATATATCTCGGACTATATCTTGTTTACGATTCTGTCACGGTCGCTGCATTGCACGATTTTATGGCTAAACTTCCGGTAATCAAGGCGACGCAAACAGCTGCTGTTGTCTTTCGCATTTTTCGAACTCTCTTATTTCATTTTGCGATTCCGGAGAAGCCCCCAGCATTGGGTGGTGCATTGGACCCTGGGCCACAATGGCCTTGGTTCTCATAAACAATGAAGCTTCAAATTGCAGTTCCTACAACTCTATATAATATCTTTCGCGAATAAATACATCGTAGCTAGTGTTAAGGGGTTGACTCCAGAACAGGACTTGGTTGAGTGCGAGAGAGAGTGGTGGCCAAGTGGCAAGTGGCGTCGGCGACTCTGCACGGCAGCAAAGTCTTTTGATTTATGCGCAGCAATTAATTTTTTGCGCATTTTTGGTTGCCTGCCATGGATGTTGCCATGGGGAAGCTGGTGTTGCTGCTGCTCCACTGATGTGGCTGCTACTGACGACACGGACACGGACACGGATGCGGCCAGGGCCAGGGACACGGACATGGAACTATGTAAGAGGCGACAAAGCATGAGGGGCACAGTGATTCGAGAATAGAGAGAAAATCAAAGGGAGTAGTTGGTAAATATAATTTCGGGCTTTGATATTGATTAAGATATATAATTTGTAAGCTGTTCATCCTTAAGTTCTTAAAGGTATATAATTTGTAAGCTATATTTTTTTAAGTTCTTTGAGATATATAATTTAAAAGCTGTTTATTTCTAAAATCAGAATATATTCATTAGTTTTCTGTAAGAATATTTGAAATCTCTTTTTATCTTTAATTTAAAGAATATAATTTTAAATTTCCTGCAAAGGTATATAATTTCTTAAGCTTGTTACTTAAGGAAGTTCTTAAAAATATATTATTTTTAGGTTTATTTATACTTATATATGATATGAAATATGCAGGTTTTAAGCATCTTTTTTTAAGTTCTGTAAGAAATATAATGTAAAGCTGTTTATTCCTAAAATCCATAAGATATATTCTTTATTTTTCGATAAAAAGAGTCGAAATCTATATATTTCTTCAATTTATTGAACTAAATTTTTAATTTCCTTCAAGATATATAATTCTAAAGCTATTTATCCTTAAGTTCTTAAATATATATTATTTCTTTCAGCCTATTTTTCTTAACTTCTTTAAGATATCGAATTTTTAACCTGTTTCTAAAATCCCTAAGATATATTCTGTATAATTCAGTAATAATATCAAAAATCTCTCTTTATCTTCAATTTAAAAACAGAAAAACTATGAACCACAGTTCGGCTGAGCACGCAGCACACACAGTCGCCGCAAAAGGTGCGTTCACGCGTAGCAATGCAGGGATTCCCCCCGCCTGGATATGCTCCTCCCTATACGGCCGTCCCCGTTTGTCATTTCTCCGGGACAGAGACTCCTCTGTACTCCGTTTCTGTTCTGAAGTTTTTGCGGCCAAAAATGGGCAACGTTTTGGAATTTTAGTTCCGCTTTGTTGCCATCGCCGCCTGCCTCCTGCCTCCTGTTTTTGTGGTTGTTGTCAGGGCTAAGTGTTTGTTATGATTTATATTGGTTTTATTAAATGTTTCAACAACCTTTTGGCCAAAAATTATTTACTGCAGGCCCCCCCAAAAAGCCACGCATGAACGCATTCAGAACGATGGGGGCGTTGTAATGGCCAGACACTGTGAGTGTGTGCGAAGTGTGTGTGCCTGTTTGGGGGCTGTGTGTGTGCTCCAAGGGAGGTGACATTAAAGCCAGCGTGTGACAGGTGTTGTGGGGCTTGCAACAAACGTGGCAAGTTTGCTGCAGTTAATGAGCTTAAAGGTTGCAGCAAGAAGCCTTTTTGCCAAGGAGCAGATGTTCCGTGAGGAAACCTAAAATGCTAAAAGCTTCACTTGAGTGGGAGCATCAAAGAGAGGTAGGATAACAGGGTGTAAAAGAGAAGGGTCTAGAGTCTAGAATATATAACATAAGGTTGTTATAATTATTATTTTAAGCAAAGAATCAAAGTCTCTCTCCTCTCTCTCTCAATTATTTTTTACTAAAACGCAAAGAAATACATTAAAAGTGATCAAAGATTATCCCAAAATACCAAAGGAAAAACTGTAATTTAATTTAAAAACCTTGTTTTCTTTCATGTAACAACAATGTAGCGACTTGGCTTGGAGTGCCTCCGGATACCCGTCAATTTTAAGTGGACTCTCTCCAGATCCTACCAGCCCCTACCATCCCATCCCTCCTTGAGCAACTTGTCATTGCAGCTTAGATGACAATGTTGACACAAACTCTACAGGACCAGGTGAACCGAGGAGAACCGAGCCAGCACCGAATGTCCTTGTGAGACGTTGCACGTTTTTGACGGCTTTATTGTTTGGCCGGAGGAGTTGGGCCCCTTCTGCTCCTTGGATTTTCGGTTAAAATGAGCACAAAGTGCTCGAAAGTCACCAAGTCGCTGAGCTGGGCTGGGCTGGGCTGGTCTCGTCTGGGGAAAACCAGGGAAGGTGGCCCTGCACTTGAATGACTTTTCATAACTTTATAAAACTTTCCGCAACTGCACGACGTGGCAGTGGCGACAATGAAGAAGACTGCCAAAGACGCTGTCGTTGCCGCCTGACAATGGCCAAATGAGTGGCGAATGCACAGGGAGAAATCTTATAAAAGTACTTGATAAATGATAGAACAAAAATTATTTTGGGAACTGAGAACAATTAAGATTGAAGAGATCTGTTTCAAGATCAAGATCAGAGCTCATTCTGGCTGAGTCTTTGAAGAAAAAAGTACAAAAACAAAACCTATACATCGTTTGGGGCAAAAAATGCTTATTAAGGCTTAAAAAAGCAAAACTTACATGCCGAGGCGATTGTATTGGGATCAAAAGGATCTCTGATAAGATCAGAATCAGGGTTCTATCTGTTAATTTTTCCTTAAAAGTACAAAAACAAACCTTATACATCGTTTGGGGCAAGCAACGCTTTTTAAAACTGCAAAAACAAAACTTACATGCCTATGGGATAGTATCAAGATCAAAATTAACTCTGGTAAGATCAAAATCAAAATCATTTCCGATAATTTTCGCTCAGAGGTACAAAAACAAAACCTACACATTATGTGGAATAAGAAACGCTCTGTAAAGCTTACAAAAACCAAACCTTAATGCCGATGCTATAGGATTTTAATGGGTTTTGCTCGTAAATTCTATCTGGCTTTGATTAGCTTTTATTGTCCGGCTCCCAGCTTAAAATTTTGTGCCCAAACCTGTTTCAAAATACTAAAATTATGTAAGAAAAGCTTAAAATTCTGATTTTTAAGCTAAAATTTAAATAAAAAATGTAAAAATTAATTAATAACCTCTAATTTTTGTTAACTGTACCTAAGGGTAGGGTAGAAAAGTGGGCGCAAGTGGGTGGCGTCTATGGGGGTCACCTTTTCCTGCCTTGGCACGTTTCCGCTTCCGTTTAGTCTCCGTCGCTTACACTTGAGCATAATGAATATTTTGCCAAATTGAAATGTTGCCTCCTCTTGTTGTTGTTGTTTTTCCGAGAGGGGGGTTGGGGCTTGGCCCCATTGTCCCCACTGTACTCAACAAGAACCCCCAGCCCCCGCGTGGCCAGTCACTTTCACTTTACGACTGCCTTGGCGGCTGCATAAATATGAAAAATGTAAAATTTAATATGCAATTTACGTCACTGGAAAAGTTGTTTTCCTCACGCTCTCGCTCTCGCTAGCCTCCTCTTTTTGGGTCCTTTCAATTTGCATATTTCTTACTCTGTTCTTCTTAATGTTTTACACTTTTGTTTAGAGAGTGGCCTTTCCTTACTTTCCTTACTTGGCCGGGATGGGGGCAGTGGCAATGTTTTTATGTCTCTGGTCATCGGTATTGTCTGGGGAAATTTGGAGCGCGTCTGTGGCAAATGTGCGATGAATAAGTGAGCGGGAGAACTCGGGACAGGCAACGGACGGACGTTGGCATAATTGCCCAAAGCGGAGATTTCAATTGACCAAGTCTAGGTCTAGGGAAGGCACTAGGAAGTAGAGATCTTATGGGTTTATTTTAGAGGAAATTCTTTAGAAATAATGAGATTTTTCAAGAAAATACTTCGATATTTATTTTTAGTTATCGAAAAATGTATTTTTATCGGTATTTCATCGATATTATGGGTATTTTTACCTTTATAAACGATATATTGGTATACTTTATTTATCGATAATTATGGTGATGTGATCGGTTTTATTTATATTTATCGAAAATGTATTTTTATCGGTATTCTATCGATTTAATGTTTATTTTTCCCTTAATGAACGATATATATGTATACTTTATTTATCGATAATTTTGGTGATGCGATATTGAACGATAATTATATCGATATAACTGATTAAATTATCGGGACACCAGGAACTACGATTTTTTCTAATAAACAATCGATGTGAACATTAAAACGATATGTCTGTGGCTATACCTTATGCGATTTTACTCTATATGAACTTAAGTTTGAATTTACAAATTAAACGATAATTATATCGATAAATGTTCGATACATACTAATAATTAAACGATATGAACATACAAACGATATGTTTTGTGGCGATATTATAAGAAATACTTCTTCTCTATATGAAATCGAATTATAAATTAGAAACCACACATTTCAAATTACAACTTTGTACATTCGATATTTTATTGATATTTATTCCTCTAATTTATCCTCGATATATTTTTGTAGATATCACATCAATATCTTTATGCATCCCTATCTTTGGCCCTTGTCCAACTCACTTGGCATTGAAAGGCGACTTGTGAAATGCGGGAACCTCGAAATCACGGCTTCACGGCTTTTGGCCACAGCACTCACCCATTTTGCAGTCACTCATTCACTCGTACGTACGAGTATCTGTATCTGTACAGTTCATTCAGTCAACTGATAGACAGTCCGACAGACAGAGAGACAGTTGTATGCTAAATATGATTGATATCCGCACAAAGAAATCGCTCGAGAGCAGCTCATGATCGAGAGAGAGGTGGGATCAAATGGAAAAAGTGATCAGTCATCGATCGATTCGCTGGGCCTGCTCCGAAGATGACAAAACAAACATTAATGAGGGCGCATTCATGAGAGAAGATACTTTTTGCAGAGCTCTCCCTCTAGGCTGCGTCTTAGACTTTGATCAATTTGAGCAGCTCTAATTAAGTTAATTGGCCCGCTTTGATATAAACCTCAAATTAGTTTAGTAAACTGCGGCGAAAAATGTGTGAGAAGTTTTTAGGGAAATATGGAATGCCCTGGAATTGAGGTTTAAGAAATAAAAGATAACTTAAAGTCCTAAAGAAGGGTTTGTTTAAGTTTGTAAATAATTTTCTTAAGCACAAGTTCCCTTACTTTTGGGTATTAAAACTATTTTAAGTAAGGGAACTTGCTTATTCTCTTAGATTCAAAGTGTTAACATCTTTTCACCTTAAAATAACATACTTTTAACCTTTTTCTTCTTACTCTTACTTATTAAAATCCCAACCCATAAATATTAAATAAGCTTATCCCTCTAACGTCCTAATAACCCCTTCAAAGAGCACAGAATTTTGTGGATTAGACGCTGACAACACAGCGTGGCGGAGACAAATAAATTAATTATGTTAATCTGTTTACATGTCAGCCGCATTAGAAGGTTTTCCTTTGTGGCGGGTAGTCCTTTTTCTGGGGTTTGAGTGGGTGTTAGTTAATAAAGCAAACACCTGTCGCACTTGAGACGGTTCGTACCTTTCTTTCTTCCTTCCAACTCCTTGGCCAACACGCATACGCAGCGTTGACAGCGTTGACAAACTTAAAACGCTCAAATTGCACAGAAACTTTTTGACAATCATCGAGCCCATCATGATGATGATGGCGAATGGCCATGAAGCTGGGATGGCTTGGATGTCTTTGGATGAGGAGAGAATGGCCTCGGTCCTAGACATCATCAATTTTCAGAGTCAGCGAGGGCAAGGATGGGGACGGGGACAACAAAAAGACCGCAAAACACTTGGGGAGCACAGGACAGAAAGTTTCTGCGGTTTTGGCCGAGGAAACAGTGGTTGGAAATTGATGGAAACTGGGGTTAAAATAGTGAAAAATTGAAGTTTTGTGTAAGGAATCTATTAAATTAAGAGGCTCTGATATTAAGAAAAAAATTAAAACGTAAAGTTTGCTTTTAAAAGCTAACGCATAGAATTACGCTAGATTTTTAAGAAAAGAATATACGGTCACTTTTGGTTTGGCAAAAAAAGCGATCGACACGTTTCGGATCGAGAAAAAGGAAAAGTTATAAAAATAAAATAAAAGCCTGGGAGTTTACAATATAAAGGAATATTGAATAAAAAATTATCCATACTGTAAATTAGCTTTAAAAACAAAGGAATCAAGTAAGAAATATATTCTCGACGGTAAAAATGCTTCCAAAAAATGTAAAATAAATATTATAAAATGTATTAACTCTAATTCCATTTAAATTCTTAATTATCTGCCATGTGACACTGTTTTTTTTTTTGTCGGCGGCCCTTTGCCATCATTGTAACTGATGTTGATGAGGCATCGTGCACTTTAAGCAAATTAGTTACGCAGCTCATGTTCGTGTGTGGGTCCTTGTAACCACCAAACCCACACCAAACCCACACCAAACCCACACCAAACCCAGTCCAAGCCCCGTCCAAACCCTAACCCAAAACCCAGGCCGAAACCCCTCCCCAAATGCCGAGTGTGTTGGCAAACAAATTTAATAAATAGCTAAACACACACAAAAGTCACAACCCTTTGTACCAGCCGCAGGAAGGGGATGAAAGGAAGGCAGGCAGCTACTGACTGGTCCTCAACCCTCTCTCGTCGTCGCCTTCCCCCCCAAAAAGAAATATAAAAGGGACATATTCATATTTACCCATTTATGGAGCCTGGTATTTGTCTTTGGTTTTTGTCATCGCCAACATTGCGGATTGCCACATAAAATATAACACTTCATTTGCAGACCCCCTGAAACATTTGTCTTGGCATCGTTTTTGGGTCTCCCGTCTTGTTTCTTATATTTTTTTTTGGCCACTTTCCTTGAGCGGAATTGTTGTGACGCCTACTAAGATGTGGTGGGGTTCCACTATGCTAGTTTGGGCCTCATAATTTATATGCTAAACATATTGCGCTTACATGGATTACCCAAATATCTTTATACATATTTGAGAAACATTTTCGTGTTACGCATTTTTGGCCAAGAGGGGAGGCTGGCTGGGAGCTGGAGTCGGAGCTGGCCAAGCTGGTTAGTTGGCTTTGTGCCCATCTGTCAGCGGCAGGCAGTAGTTGCTTGGCTGAAGAGTGGCTGGCTTCTAATGAAAAGGTTAAGGTTGAAATTTGCAGGGTTTACAAAGCTGTTGAGTCTGTCTAGGGATCCTTGTCAGGGGTTTTAACAAGTGTGAGAATAAGAAATTAGGAGTTTTGTAAGTTAAGTACAGCTTAAAAAGGGTAAGATATCCTTATTTAAATGAGAAAAATTAATAGGTTTAAAAGTAGGGGTTTTCTGATAATAAAATAAAAATACTTCTGGTATTAATGGTCTCAGGAGCAGGGTGACCGTTTATGGTATTTTTTACAATGTAAAAACCGCTCTCGCTGTTCATAAACAAACTATTTTGTTATGAATTTTATTTAATTTTATCAGTACCATGGAGCCAAAGTAAATAAAGTTAAATTTTTAACAAAATAGTGAGTTTATGGACAGCGAGAGCGTTTTTTACATTGTAAAAAATACCATAAACGGTCACGCTGCTCAGGAGTTTCTTTTAAGTGTTAATATTAAATAAGCTTCTGTGGCAATATTATTATTTAAAAAAACCCATTAAATACTTTTTAATATAGCTAAAAAAATGATTACTACTCAATTCTGAGGTACCAATTGGCATCTTAATTTTATTCACGAAAAATAATTATATAAATGCTCCAATTTCTTAAATTTGGCCACCTCAAGTCAACTAATTTGGCTAATTTTAACTAAAAAATTAAGTATCCCTGCAAATAAATATAATTAAAAGCCTTTTCCAAAAACTCAAACCCCTCAACCGACTTAACCACGATTAATTTCAACCTCTTTTTTGCATTTGCATTGTTTTTTGCATATTTTTGGCAAGCTCATCCGCTGGCGGTGACCTCGCGCGTCTGTGATCCCGCCCAGTTGGCCCTGACTCTGCTGCTGCTGCTGCTGCTGTTGCTGCTCATGCCGAATGATGATTCAGCTGTCGGTCAACAAAAACTGACCTGGCTTAACCCATTACGGGGCCTCTTTTTTCTCTGTGTGCCACCGAAGCATGCCCACAGCCATTCCCGCGAAGCGCTCAGCGGAGCGTGAACCCTTCACAGCCCATTGCCAAGCATTTGCCATTGGAGGAAACCTTCTGGATCCGTTGTTGGTCAGTTGGGGGTTCCGGGAACACAACTCCAGCTACAGCTACAGCTGCACTTCCTTATGGCCAGAACAACAGCGCAAGAGGCACGGTTGCCACTTTAAATATTGTTTTGACCCAAAAAGGAAAGAAAATAGAGACGAGAAGAGGTGTTTCCTATCGAGGAGAGGGCACAGACCTGGCTGTGATATTTCCCTTTAAATTCGCAAAAATATCAAGCTAATAGGAGATGCTTCCCACTTTCGGGAGAATATTTAATGGCAATAACATTTATTGCTGTTTAATTTTCAAGAATAACTCTAGGATGTTCCAAATTAAAAAGCTTATATAGATTCCTCGGAAATTTTCAATAATATTTTAAATAAAAGAGTAGCAAAACTTACCCCTGTAGAAACCGCTGATGATGGAATCGCTGAAGGCCCTGAACCGGCAGGCGTCGCTGCAAGGCTACCGGCGAGTGCAAAGGCGGGCCACTTCCGTTTCCATTCCCGCTTCCGCTTCCGTTGCGCGCATTCCACAACGGCAGCCGCTGCACCTTCTTCACTTCCGGCGACAGACCGGCGATCCTTGTGGCCGCCGCACTGGCACTCAACGGCGATGTCCTGTTGGCCAAATCGCTGGCATCCGTGTCCCCATCCTCGTCCGCCTGCTCCTCTTTCCGCCTCTCCTGGGGGCGGCTGCGTCTGGGCGGGCGTGGCAGTGGCTTGGGTGCAATGCGACGACGCTGCAGCTGCAGTTGATTCGATGTGGATGTGGCGGTGGACATGGATGCCGCCTGAGCGGTCACCGTGGTGGCCGCCGATCGAACGGACTTTAGCTTGATGTCGATCAGGCCAAAGGGGTGTGAATTATGGTTATTATTACTATTGGAACTGTTATTATTGTTATTAATAATGTTGTTATTATTGTTACTGATGCTGTTGTTGTTGTGGTGGGCCAAGTCCTGCCATTGATGGGGCCGCGCCTGCAGTGGCAGTGGCTGCTGCAGCTGCTGCTGGTGAAGATGCTGATGATGATGATGAAGCGGTGGCTGTGGATTCGCTGTCATTACGGTCGCCGCCGTCGCTGTGGTTGTTGTTGTTCCCGCATGACTCGGCGCCGACCGGAGATCGTTCAGCATTATGTCCAGGTCGCTGGCCAGCGAGCTAAGCAGCTGCAATCGAGGAGAAGAAAATGCCCAAATCAGAAAACGTAATTTTGGCGGCGACGCTTGGTTAAGTGTGACCGTTTGCTTGTTGTTAAAGAAATACCTTAAAGCTAACAGTAAATTATGCTGAATATACTAAACAATATTGAAATATGCATACAATACCGAATGGTATTAAACGGGACGACACTATTAAAATTAGAAAATAAAGGTCTTTAAAGGCTAAATAGCCAAATTAACTTCTGTTGCATTATTTTTTATTAGGGAAAATCCATTAGAAAATTTATTATTAAGCTAAAAACATTACTATCGCTCATTTCTGAGGTAATAATTTAAATTTCTGCATTTGCTTGCAAATAATAGCAAGTACAGTCTCAAATTTTAGGAATTTGGGCACCCTAAGTCGAGGAATTTCGCTCATTTTGGCTAAAAATAAAGGTTTTATACAAATAAATATAATTAATAGCCTCTTTTAAAATTATTTTGTTAAATAATGCTTGAATTTCTTGTTTAACTCATTGATAATTTAAAAATGAATCAAAATATAAAGATGACAAGCCTCTAAGTAGACTTAAATATCTCAAGAATTCAAAGTGTTAATTTCTTAAATTTTGAAAGAATTTATTTGTATTATAAGGAATGGAGAGAAGTTATTGAATTTATGTTATTTAATTAGACTAAGAATCAAAATTTATTATTATATATGCTACATTATATATCTATAAGAAAATCTATTTTATTTTAGGCACTTTGACTAACTCTATACCAATTAAATGACATAACATTTTTCCTTTTTAATATATTCAGTTTCTTGCTTAAATAACTTTTCATGTTTTCTTAATTGCCTATAATATTAGAGTTCAAGTCTTTGTATGCACTTTAAGAAAAAATCATAAAAACAGCCAACACCAATCGTTAGAGCCGTTTGTATTGATTAGTAATTAACTTGGCCAGCAAACGTTGCATACACGAGTCTGTCAAGATTTCTGGGTTAATGAACGGATGTCTCAAGTGGCGGCGACACGTCATCGGTCATGGGAATCAATCTTACAAACCCATTTTTATTTTTGCCACATCATGTATACACCCGGGGAAACCGAGCGGTCGGCGTGAAAAGCCAAAGGCCTCAAGGGGCCACTCGGGAACTCTGTCTGGGCAGCGCTGCTTTTGAGTAGAAACAATACCAAAACAGCATTCTTAAATGTTTTCCGTAACGATAAACCTTTTTGTAATATTTGTAATATATGAATATATAAAAATCTATAATTTCTTGTTCATATTTCATTTAAATAACTTTTTTTTTAACTGTTTCGGAATCGGTGACACTTGGACTCTTCGAGAGGAATGTCCGTTACACAAACACTCTGAGAGGGCTGGGTCGGGGCTTGGACTTGGAGCTGGGGGCTTGGGTCTTGGAGTAGGAACCGGAGGCGCAGTTGGGTGCTGGAATACCTGCCGAACTGGTACCCACTTCCGGCGGTCTGCGACGGAGGCCTTGGCTCCGTCGATCTCCAATAATTATGCGCCACTGTCTCGGCTAATGCAACTCGTTTTCGGGCCACCTCCTGCCTTGCGCCCACTGCAATAGGAGGAGGAGGAGGAGTTGGAGTTGAAGAGGTGGTCCATGTGCAACATGGTTAACTTAACCATGTCCCAAGTGCCAAAAAAAAAAAAAAAACAGCCAGCAAGCAAACCGGCTCCCACGCTCTGTGCTAATTTGATCTCCACTTCTGTTTCTTGCTATCTTTTTTTTTCGCCGTTTTGGTATTTATAAATATTTCTATGGTTTTTCAGTTTCAGTTTCGGTTTTTGTTATTTTTATTTATTTATTTTTTCCTTATTTATTTTGTTGTTGCCTGGCTGTGTGTTGCCTTTTTGTTTATGGCCTGCAAGCCCGCAGAAATTGGCGAGTTGTATGCAAATGCTGGCCGAAAAAGTGAAGTGGAAAAAATCGGGGAATGAATTGCTGATGTGAGGTCAAGTTGCAGGGGAAATATGCACAAAATTGTCGGGGATAATATGCTGGCATAGAGATACAGTGCGTTTCGCAAGCATAAGATGGGGAAAAAAATAAAGGAATTTTCTTTTTGAAATATAAACCATATTTAGATGCTCCGATTTCATAAGTTTGGGTAACCAAAGTGCTTAAAATAAGCGAAATAATATAAAAATAAATATTGTGATGTGCCTTAAATTAGAAAATCTATTTTTAAGGCCTACAAAATCTATAGATATTATATCTTCTCAAGTTAATAATCATGGCAAAATGTACCTTGCAATTTTTAATTTATTTTTCAAGTCTCCTGTCTATTTGTTTTCCTAATCAAAACTCTAATTCGATTAACTCGGTCCGTGCTGTTTCTCCAATTTTCAAATAGGAACCCAAGGATATCTGTATCCCTGGGCAACCCTTGAAATCAATCCGCATCGCGCATACGCCCCGTTGAACCGCTCAACCCGGGGACAAGCCCAGACGAGAAATCAACTTAAACACATGGATTAGCATGTAATATGCCACACTCCCAGGCCAAACGGCAAACACACGCGAGACAAAGACATAGACAAGCCAGCCAATTGAGCAATTGCCACGGCAAACAAATTCAAATTGAAAATGTGGGCAAAGCCAGCTAAAAAAGCACAAAAAACAAAACGGGGATAAAAAGCATAAAAAATAAAATAAAATGAGACTCGACGCGACTCGCCTCGACTCAACCGCAGAGTGTCTTGTTTGAAGTACAAACAAAACTTCAATTGGCTGTAAACGAGCGAGCGGGGCAGGAGGAGGAAGTCAGTCAGTCGGCAATTTCAATTTAAAAATCATAAAACAGCGGAGAGGAATCACCGATTATTTTGTATAATATTGCAAATTAAATTAAGCAAGCTCCCCCAGTAACCCCTCTTGACTTACCGCTATGGCATCCATCACCGCATTAACCATTTTTCTTGGTTATTTCTTCTCTTTCTCAGCTCCTTATTGTTTCTCCTGTCTTGGGGTCTTCCAAGTCGCCAAGTCTCTTATGATTTATTCGACAGTCCAAGCGTCCAGCGTCGTTTTGCACAAATTCGTATGGATTCTCAGAGTCCAATTCATTGGGATCTCTTTTGCCCCTGCTGCTGCATCTGTTGACATTTAATTAACGTCCACCATTTGCTTGCCTGGGCGACAGGTGCCTGGGACACTGAACCCGCCGCCGCTGGACTCGATTTGCACGTTTGCTGTGGGCAGAGAGAGAGGAAAGAGTTATGACTTGGCGGTGGGAAAAAGTGGGCTCCGAAGGAGGAGGCGTTTCACGGATTAGAGATTCAATAACAAGACAGATTAATGAGTTCAAAAATGAGATCAGGGTTGCAAACGGACTGTGGGTGTGGCTATCCAAGGGAGAATCAGCTGGGCATACCAATAAGATACTTGTAAATACATTTTTAAAGGCAAGAAAGATTTATATAAATTGATCCTGCTTTTATCTATCAATCTCCAAGCCAAGTTAGCTGCAAAATCCACCCAATATTTAGCCACAAACGACCCCAGACATCTCTGCAGCCAAAATGGAATAATAAAAAGATGAAAAACCAAAAAAAACAAAAAAAAAAGACATTGCACGAGACTGTCTAAAAGTGAATGTATCTGCAAGATATACATTCATACGTTTTTAATTAAAACCCGTGCAGAGAGCAATCCGCACTGCCCTGTCCAAACATTGGACTGAAGTTTGTTTGACAATGTCCGTACCCGTACCCGTACCCGTGCCGGGGGATCCCCCGGATACCTCTTCTTTCTTTTATTTTTTTCTTATTCCCGCCACGCATTTTATGCGGAAAGAGTTGGAGCTGTTGCTGCTGCTGCTGATGTGGTGATGGTGATGATGATGGCTATGTGGCGATGGCGATGAAGTAGAAGTAGATGTTGAGTGAACAAAAAATAAAAGAAACAAAATGAAAAACTCGTTTCACGTATTTTTCCACAATTTTCCGCATTTTATGCTCATTAATTACATTTTCATTTCAATTTCTGCATTTACATAACCATTTCATTTCGGTTTTGTGTTCGCTACACTTGAAGAAATAATTAGCTGGTATTAAGAAAATGTTTTACAACAAATTGGGTATTTTTAGGAAGAAAAAAGATTGAAATATTATGAAAGTTAAGGGAAATTAAGGAAAACAAGCTAAAGACTATTATAAATACGTTTATTTCTTTGAAAAATATTGTTATATTAAAATATCGAATTTCTGCTTAAATAAAATCTTTAAATTAGAAATTTTTAAAGATTAAAAAGATAGTTTTATACGGATTTCGGTTTTTTAAAGCAATTGGAAATTCAAGAAACCCGAAACTCAAATTCTTAGCTAAACAAAGTCCTCAAATAAATAAATATTTCCCATATTAAACATATAAATATCAAGGAAAATTGTTTATCTAAAGATCTAAGTTATTTTTGTCGTGTATTCCATCTGTCCGCTCAGATACATTTCGGCGCGTTGGCTTTTTATGTGTGCTGAACTGGCTCAAAGCCTCGAAATTCCTCGGCCAGTTGACGGAAGTTGAATTGCAAATTAAATTGTGCCCAGTTCAGATTGTCAGATACAAGATACGCGTGTGTACACACACATATCGGAGACACAGCAAAGCAACCTGAAGTCTGACTCCGGCTTTAAGGTTGAAATGCATTCCCAAAATCGCTGGCAATCAAACGAGAGAAGCGTGAAAAAAATACGTCAACGACAAAAAAAGCAAAAAAAAAAAAAAAAAAAATCAAAATATATACGCTCATTACAAAAGCTTTAAATGCATACAAAATGAGCGTTTTGTCTCCTCCGAAGCTGTTATTTATATAGCTCCTCTTTTTTCCACACTTCGACTGCATAAATTGTTTATCGAAAATGGTATTGTTCACAATTTAGCAGAATTAAATGGCACTCCAAGGTATAGAATGGCTCAGGCTGGGTTCTGGGGAAAAATATTGTAAATAAAACTGTATAGGTGAGAGCCCTGCCTGACACACTGGTTTCAGGGGAAGTAAGTTATATATCAATCGGTTAAGCAATAAAGAAAAGCTTTTAAACTGCTTAGCATATTAATGGAAGATTTATAATATTATTGTATAGGGTTAAACAATATAAAGTTTGTCAAGATCTTTGCTCGAGATTTTCAAACATTTTATAGGAAAAATAATGCCAAAATACAGAGTTTCTAAGGTAATAAAAATGGTATAATTGAAGCTCTTTATTCTGCGTTTTACTTTTATATATTTTCTTTTTTGTAATCTTGATAATATTTTATTTTATTATTTAATAGAGTATTTTGTAGTGTAAATATTAATTGATATTGAGTTTTATATTATTTAATAGAGTATCTTCCAAGTCGCTCTACACAGCTTTTTGTTTAGGTTTCCGATGGCTTTGTTTACCATTTTTCCGTAAGGGGCTCTCATTAACAAATGTGAAGAGGGGAAATATTTGAGGCATGAAATATCAGTATCAATAACACTAGCCGGTTAACGAGGCTGTCGATCGCCGGAGCGATCTCATGGGTTTATCAATTTCGCCCTCTCTTATTTGAATATATATTTCTGCTGCTTCTGCTGCTTCGATTCGGTAATTTATTGAATTTGTGTTAAGGTTAAATAGCAGCGTGAAATTGAAATTGAAATGAATTGTGTGATATTAAAGCGGTTGATAGCTGTTTTGGGTAGCGGATAAAGGGGGAATCTCGTCAGAGATTTGGGTCTTCTCTCCACAATCTTCTCCTCTCGGCAGCGGCAGCGGGAGCGTGAGCTCTCGTCTTTATCGCTCGGCCTCGTTCTGGCCTCTGTGTGTGTCTTGCTCTGCCGATAAACCCGAGCCGAGGCTCTAAATTGAATGATAAGCACGCCTCAGCCTCAGTCACAGCCTCAGCCTCAGTTGGGTTGCCAGACCAAGACCCAGAATCCGGAATCTCTGACGATGATCGGTCTTAATGATGTTGACGATGGGCGATGGTCGCAATGGGCTCCAGGCTCAATTGGGGCCGAAGGTGATTTTGTCGCCAAGGCGAATTCGATCGCATTTCTGTGGCCACTCAATTGATTCACTCCATAAATCAATTGCTATATTGATATAGCAATGGTACAGTGAGAAAATTACATCAGAAGAGGGGGTTTTTATATGAAAATATGTTTTAAAAGTAGTTATTGCATTATTAAGAATAGAAAAGTAAGCATAGCTAGCAAAAGGAAGTCTTTTTACATTGAAAGCATATTTTAAAATTACTTATTGTGCAAATAAAAGTGAGAAAGGAATAAAAACTGGCAGGAAAGGGTCTTTCCATATCAAAAATATATTTTAAAAGTACTTTGTGTATAAATAATAGTAGAAAAGTAATAAAAACAAGCAGATGTAATTATTTTTATATCAAAAATATATTTTAAAAGTACTTTTGGTACAAAAAAAGATTAAAAAAGTAATATAACCTAGCAATTCTTGCTGTAAAAATCATAAAATATCTCAAACAAAAGGTAATTCAGATCTCTAAAAAATCCAAGTGCATTTTCGAGAGTGGCACTTGTCAATTGAAATGCATGTGGGTCAGCTGCAGCAACCGTGGCTGCCATTGGCGACAATGGTTCCAATCAGCGAACAACAAGTGTCCCTTTAATCAATCTGCACAATTGCTCTGGCGTCACAGTAATCGAAATGCGATATGCAGTCAATATTTAGCAGTCTATCTGGCAGATACTGTATCTATCTATCTGCCAGCGACAAGGCAGATCGCATTGACCAAGGTCAGTGGCGGAGTGGTTAGACCAGATCCAGATATGCGAAGTTCTTCAATATATGCAAGGTATATCCCCTCCGATATCCGTTCGGTAGCTCTCACTTTCCGCCGCAGAACCCCAAAAAGCATAGGAAACTACTTACTTGCTAGGCAAACTAGCAAGCTAAGCTAGCTGGCAAACTGGCTATCCAGCGAGCAAACAAAGCAGCCAACAAACAACAGGCAGCAACTGGCAAACAAACAGCCAACCAAAGGAGAGACAATGCGATGACGACAGTCGTCCAGGACAGCGACGCCGACGCAGACCGCCAACGATATCAGCAGCCGTAGGCAAACATAACGCACAAACCCGAAAAAAAGAGAGAAATAATAATAAGGAACGAGAAATAGGGCTCTCTCCCCAAGTCACGACTATTAAGTACCCGGTACATTCTAATATTTTAAGAAATTGCTAAGGAAAATAAAATAAATAATATCGGAAATATCGAAATCTAATGTTTTGATATCGCAAACATTTTTAAATTGTATTTAAGTTAAGCTTTTAGGCCCAATAATACTTTATATTCATTGTCTGAATTTTGGATTCTTTATATAAAATGTTTAGAATAGAAATTCCCAAATTTGAATTAAAAATTCTTACAGAACCAGCACCGATAACAGGATTGATAGAAGATAGCTGAAAATAATCGATTATTATATCAAAATTGGCGCTTAACATCGGTTTATATATTTGGTTGTATCCCCTATTCTATAACTTGCATGGAAACCTTAGTAAAAATGGAAAAACTGTTTTATAAATTAGTTCGATAATTATTATCTATCGATATTTTTTAATATATATTCGAATATCAAGTGTTAAACGATCAAAACCCATGTAAATACCTCTTATAACTCTTTTTCGTAATGACTTTTTCAGTAAAGTTAGTCCGATAATTAATATTGATCGATATTTTCGATATACTTCGTTATCCAACAATCGAAATTCATTTGAGGAACCCTTTTAACCCATTTTATAATCACTGTTTCCTATCCCACGCTAAGTCGAGACAAGAACGAATCCCCTTTTGTGATCACTGGGTATGGCGGAGCCCATGGAGGAAACATTTGCGTGTGCAGCCCATGGCAACCGAGCCGCGAGGAAGAAGTGGCACCAACTTGCTGAAATCTTGAGGCGGCCGCGGAAGGAGGCGAACTGGATGAGGGACAGCAGGAGGATGGACGGACAGACGGACGGACGGACGGACGGATGGATGCCTTGTTTATGAATACGCGGGCATTGTCTGAATGCAATGCAGAGCGACATGGCACGACCAGGAAGAGGTGGAGCAGAGGCGATGGAGAGTGGAATTGGCTGGCCAAAAAAAAGAAGAAAACAACAAGAACAACTCGAAACAGCAAATATAGATACATTGCCGAGCACAGATACAGATACAGATGCAGATACAAATACAGATACAAGCAGATACAGATGCAGATACGGCATCCGCGAGGCCGAGTGTTTGGAAACTAAACAAGAAAATATTGACAAATAGATTAAAACTTATTAAGGGAGCCCACAGAGAGAGAGAGAGAGAGGCTGGGAATGCTGGCGCAAAAATGAGGGAAGCCGCGCCGCCGCGAGATGGAGATGGTGATGGAATGAAATGGAAAAATGTGGTATGTAGCATGTAGCCATGTAGCATGCGGCATGTCGCGTGGGGTGACATGTTGGCCTGTTGGCCGATCTGCTGTCTGCCACAACACGTGCAGCCGCCGTGGCTGCAGATACAGCCAACAGATACTCGGCCTAAAGTTATAGGGTACACCGGGAAAAAATAAAGGATCTGCAGGGTTAATTATTGGTTTTAATCTAGCTGAGCTGAAAGTCTGCATTTTTTAGTATTTATTATTGACAGATCAAAAAATATTCATAATTTATATTAGTTGTCTTTGCGTTTATGTTGTCACTATAATTCCCAACTAGTTCTAGCGTCTAAAAAGATCTTGAAGGATAGTTATCTGTTTTTAATTACATATAATCTAGCAGTGCTCTTAGTCTGCTTTTATTTTAAGCTTTTAATATTTGTAAATCCAGAAAGGAGTATATTTTATTTTAAAAATATTTCTGCAAGTGTTGCCACTTTAATTCCCAAACTGATGATAATAACGTTCAATATTTGGTACTGAAGAAGAATTGTACAACCAAGCCTTCTTCAAGTCTCTAAAAAAACTGTGGTGATATTTCTAAGATAAGAAGCTGCTCTTTCCTTAACATTTATTTAAGAAGATCTTTGAGATATAGATATATTGCTACTGATATTAATTTATTTCTGTGTACAGACAGACGGGGCGGCCATACCACTTGGGATGCGATTGGGGCAGGTTCGGCGTCGCACTCTCATTGCCAATATTTGCCATCAAATATGGTCGAAATCTATATTTAGCCGCTGACGATCCGCCGATCGATCGTCGATCGTCGATCGTCGTTCGATCGATCGACAGGCCGCAGATCAGCAGCGATCGTCTTCCTCCAGGCTTGGCCTCGAACCCAAAACCGGAGCGGAGCAGTAACTGGCTTTCTATTGGAACAGTTGGCCACAGCGGTTAGCGTAAACAGCCGAAAGCAAAACAAAGCCGAAACAAAAACAAGAGTGCGACTTGGGTAACTAATTTTTCTATCTTTTTTTTCTTTTTTGGCTGCTGCGCCCACATCACATGGATACGGTGCTAACTGATCGCCAAAACGATCGATCCATCGAATGCAGCGCATTAGTCAAAGCTGACTTTATATTTTTTGGCCTGCGAATAATTGTGATTCGGTTGCGGCATTTCGTGTGTGGGTGCCAAAGGCCGTTCAGGCTAAGATCGGCCTGGAATCCGGCTGAGATCATGCCCAGAGGCTAAGGGCTACCGAAAACGGCAAAAGATCACCTAAGATGGCTTTTATTGGGGCGCGATGATCACTAAACAATCAATAAATGATGATCCGCACCCCGCTGAGATCACTAGAGGCTGACCAGGCCATGTCTTGTACTATTTAGAAAGGGGATTATCTTTAGGAATCCCAAGATAAGCCTTCTGGATCAACAACTACATCATCACGAACGATTTGTGGGAACAAACATGTATTTAAATGACCAATGAGATAAGCGTTTAAAGCTGAAATATATGGCTGGATTAGTTAGTTCATAAGCATGCGCCGGGTTCCCATCGGGAGCGGAGATCATTAGCGGAGTAAACAACCGGCGATCGCTATCGCAACGGAGACAGAGAGTGACGGGGACAGGCCCGGGCACATGGCCTGTGGAGGCAAGGTAATACTACCTGGACTGACCAGCCGGAGCAACCCATTGATAAGACTCTCTCTCTCGCATAGTGGTCGACTATCTAGAGCTAATAAGTACGACAACCGCAAATTGCATGAGAAATTCCATATCACCATATCAGCGGTACGGAGCGGAGTGGTACGGATACGGGGTGGTTCCAAGAGGTGGGACAGGTAGGTACTGAGACACAGGTAATGACGGTAAACATTCTCAGCTATCAGCAATCTGCGGCTGCTTCTGCTGCACGCACAGAGTAAGAAATTAAGGGAACCTTTAATATTGTTTAGATGTGTTAAAAGGTGTTGGAAATTTCCTATTTAGGGAAGGAAACTGAACCCACAAAAAGTGTATTTACTTCCTTTAGGTATTTTCGTAAGATTATTTACTTTAAAATATATATATTTTAAATATTATCAAAAAAAGATCATGCTTATTTTCTGTGATAAAGTTTAAGCACAGATTTATTCACTAAAAACGGAGGGAAATAATATATTAATTATAATCAAGAATAAATAATAATATGAAAAATATCATTTTAGTTTTCTGTGATAACATTTTCCCAAAGATTTCTTTATTAAAATCTGAGAAAAATAATTTGGTATAATTCAAAATATTATTTTGGTATTTATAAAAATAAGGAGGGCTCAGGAATTATTTAGAATATTAGATAACTTAGTCCGGGAACTGAGTTCGATCCCTTAAAAATCGAAACAAAGTTTTAGGACAAAGTTTTGAACAAAAGCTAATTATTAAATAATTTATTTCTCAATCTTACTTATAAGTTTGACACTAGAACTCCCAAACAGCTGTATAGTTTTTGACATTCAATTTAAAAAATAAAATATAATATAAAGATTAACCAGCCACCTTCGGAAATTTTTAAATATTTTTTTAAACTACAATAAGCTCAGCTTGTAACCAAAACTTTCTCTCAGTGCAACCATGGTAACCGCAGTGAGGTAATGGTCGTCGCGATTCCCGAGGTGGCATCGCTTTTGGTTTCGCTTATGGTTTCATGTTCGGATTTGGGTTTTAGGTTCTTGGTTTTCGATAGTCGGTTTTGGCGTGCGATAAGAGACCCGGACTCTAAGCCATCGTTTGTGGGCTAGTGCCAGAGGGAGAGCAGGAACAGCAGCTGATTAGCGATTTGAGCAATTGGCGGCAATCCACACAAATTATCAAAATTTCTGCTGTTTATCATCAGGTGTGTGCGGTGATAGCGGAGGGTCGGCGGGGCGCTGGGCGAATGGGAGGAAATGACAACCAAGGCAAGAATGCGTACAAAGAGGCAGGAGGCGGCGGGTGAGAACGAGGGGGAGGAGTACCAGGAGAAGGCGCTTTAAAGTAGAATGCGAAATGCCTGGCCGATTAGCAATCCACTGTCAAAACGCATTGAAAGCGAAAGACGACACAAAAGGGAATGCGGCCCAAAAGGTGCAATGTACTGAGCGGATAAAAGGAGAGAGAGCCCGAGGAGAGATGCGCTCACACACACACACGGAGAGGGAGAACATGAAGGCGCACTCGAAGAAAAACAAAGCTTTATCTGTTGGGGGATATTCGTGTAGGTGACGAAGCGTGCTAACAAAAGTACATGCAAAATCAAATATTCGTTTTAGATGGTGACGAATTGTACTAATATAGGCAAGATTAATTTTATTTAATTACTTAGTTATTATTTTAAAATGATAAAAAAATTGCTTAAATATACTGAAGATGTTGAATTTATTTTTCTTAAAGAAATTTTAAGGGGTTTAGTTGAGGAATGTGTCACTATCTCTTGGAAATGTTTGTGATTTGTGTAATCTATAATAAACAAAGTTCTTTATGACTTTGTCCTGGTTTTGTTCCAATAATATTTGAGCTAAGCTAATTCACAAAAATTCATAAAATATGTTTTATTAATTATTAAGCTCTTCTTTTACTTTGCTTTACATTACAGACAGCATTTTCTTTGAGTGCAGAGCGGAGAGAGAAGTCATGTAAAGTTGTGGGCGCGACGTTGTCAATTTCTCGATTTTGCCGGTAAAGCAAAGGGACCGCGCGCAAAATAAAGGAAAAACAAAAAACAAAAGCAAAAAAAAAGAAAAGAAGTTCGCGCTCGTTGAACTTGAACTTGCCACAGGGGGTGCGATGCCTGTGGAGGAGGGAGAGCAAGGAGACAGGGGGCATTGTGTCTTAAGTGAAATTACCACTGTCCAATGTCCACTCCAGAGATCTGTAGAGCTTCCAGAGCACCAGAAACTCCTCCAGAACGGCGCTTCTTCTGCTGCTCCACCAATCGAAATCGCGATCACCGATCACTCACTCGCACTTCACTTTTCGCACTTTACTTATTTTCGCTTCACTCTGTACGGCAGCTCCCCGCTGCTGCTGCTGCCGGCGTTGTTGTTGTTATTAAACAATTAAAAATAAATAATAATGAAGTGCAAAAAAAAAAAAAATAGGAGGGCATGAAAAAAAAAGAACACGAGGAAAGGAACAGAAGTGTGTTTAATTGAGCGCGACACGCAGCGATCTTTTGCGACACTTTTGCAACGGCGACTACGACTACATCTACGAAAAGCTAATGACGGCATTTCGGATTTGGTTTCGGTTTCAGTTACACTTTTTCCCCGACGATCGTCCGATCCGTGCCGCCTGTGGCCGAGTGCGAACTCGAACTGAAGCCGCCGACGCCGCGCGACCAAGCGCCGATGCCAGCCGACCGAGCGAAGAACTCAGCCGCCGAGCAGCAGCAGCAGCAGCAACAGCAACAACTCTGTGCGATAATAACAGCAGCAGCAGCAACAAAAAGAACAACAACAATAGTCGGAGCGCGAAAAGAAACATTACGGGATGAGGAAGAGCGAATCGGACGCGTGCACTGTGGGCCAAAGAGTTGGGGAAACATTCTGATAGGGGGGATCCGTAGAGTCCAAGGAATAATTGGTGTCGGAATAAGCACTTGAGAATTTTAAGCACATCCTAGGATTTTAGGACAGGAAACTTTGGGGAGATAGCCTTTAAAATGAGAGAGGGTTTTAGAGGAATCTGTGCTAGATTTTGTGGTTTTAGCTTTTGCATAAGGAGCTGCCGGAATAGCAACTTGAGAATTTTAGAACTCATCATGATGTGTTTGAAAAATAAACAGAATAAAGCTGAGAGCAAAAATCTGTAAAGTTTCATTATTAAAAATCGTGAAATTTAAAATACTATTTTGATTTAATTAAAATATAATTTGTGTATCAAATATGTTATACAAATTGTATATTATTTAAAATCTAAATTATATACCTTTAGCATCGATTTAAATTCTTATGAAATAAGATCAAATTCAACCTAATTTTATGCCAATAGGTTTCTTTTGATATATTTACATATATTTAAGCAATGTAAGCTATGAGACAAAACCTAACAGTAATTAATCTCGTTTTTATAGCTTTCTAAATGGCATTGTAATTAGAGATGAAAAAAGATTCGATCTTAATCGATTTAAAATCGATTTTTGTATACGAAAACTGCAAATCTTTTCACCTCCAATCATGATATCCATCATCATCATCACAGCATAAAAATCTTATTTTATACAAACAAAGAAATAAAAAATTGTGGAAGATCGGGAACAAAAAAGGTGTTTCCTATACTTATAATATTGCAAGCTTAAACATTAACTACCAATTGGAAAAACAACTTAAGCTTTTCAAAGACAAAGACAAATACAAATAATACTTAAGAGTTTCCATTTGTGTAATTCAATTTGTTTTCAAGAAATGGCGCCTTATGCGAAGTGAGTTTTCCTTCAATTCCAGAAACTGATTACCATTTGCATAAACAAATTTATTATTTCTCTTATTTCTTACTCGCCTTCCGTATCATGTTGCACCTAATCAGCAATCAATATTCTCTCAGCCGATCGTGAGATCGGGAGCTAAAGTATTATGAAATATTTCGCTGAAGATTTGCGGAGGTGACAGAAAAATGAAAAGTGCTCGCCAAAGCGAAAAGTTTAAGGCAATAATTCTTATTAATTTCATGCAGCAATATAATGGGTTCTTCAATCGTTTTGTAAAAACTTTGCGCCAGCTTTCTGACCTCATTTATATTAACTTGTAAGTCAGAGTTGGGCTTCCGGAAAATGCGGTTGCCAACAAACTTTAGCTTGTGGTAATGGGATGCACTGGCCCTTGCATAGAAAGTTCGTTAGGCGTAATAAACAAGTCACGTCTTAAACCAGATTTGTTTTCATTAAACCCTTTTCTGGAGTTGGAAACTCGAGCTTGGCTTTCGGTTTTTTTTTTGTGGATTACGCACATTTACTAGGTCACGCCCTCTTCTTCGCCCCCTTCGATCCAATTCAGGGCTTGGTTTAGGGGTCATCGTTGACACTTACCACTGGGACTGATGAAACCGAAACTGAAACTGACTCGGCTCTTTGCCATTGACCTGAAATAATCTCATAAATAATTGTGGAATTGAAAGGTTATCGAAGATTTGATGGAAACGTAAGGCGGGAAAAGAAAAGGTATGGCTTGATCAGGAAACTTATTATAGTTCCATTCCCAAATCTTATTTTAAAGGATATACAACCTAAGGGAAAAATATTAATCATAAACGAAGAGTTCCTAAGATTTCTTTGAAATCAAACACGTAGCTCCAAGCATTCTCTTCTCAAGACCAAATCAAAGTCGAGGCAGATATAGTATATCTACATATTCAGTCAGACGTTACCTTGGTCCAAAAGAGTACGAGATACTTACCTAGGTGCACTCGTATCTCCCTTTACCCCGGACTTGTGTTTGCTCCGCTTGATTTGTTGCTTTGTTTGCTGGCTGAATATTGGACCCCTTCTATCTCCACCGCCTTCCAACTAAAACTATATTCCCGATGAAAATCGTGCTGTGGAGTGCCGAATGGATCGATTGCCGATCGACAATTGCCGATTAACGATTAGCGATCACACACACACTCGCCCCGTTCAATTAATAGTAAGTAGCTTCTGTTTTTCCCCTATTCTAAGCGTTCCATTTCGTCGTATTCCAGGTTTTCTGGCCACTCCAGCCCCCTTCGATAAAGCATAGTACGAGTATATAGTATATGTATGTTGGTAGTGTGCCATTGTATCGTGTCGTCGATCTCATTCGCAAATTATCTTTGTTTGCGAAATCGTAATTGTTTTTGCCATGCACAATTCAGCAAGAAAGACAACAACAACAGTAACAAGAAAGGCACACGGTGAGAAAAAGATACAAAGGAAACTAAAGAGAGGTTAGAATTCCCAAGTACGAATTTTGTAAGTTGTATGTAAAAATATTTAGCTTTCGTACCATTGGTAACCTAAGATGTTTGCATGTTTTATCCTTATACAAATTAGCTACAAAAAAAAATGGCTACTAAAATAAATCACATTCTGGTGGAAATCATAAGGAAATCAAAGAGAAATTAGAATTCCCAACTGTAAATTCCGTAAGTTTAATGCAGTTGTATATAGCTGATAACAGAAGATGTTTGTATGATCTATTGGCTAACCCCTTATATAAGCTAGCTAAAATATGGATATTAAAAAGAAAACTTCTAATAGTTTCTAAAAATTACAACAAAAATACACTGGCAAAAATCTTCAAGAAAGGGAGATTCTGAAGTCACTTTAAGGGAAATCCAATAAAAATATTTAATTCATCTAAAACGGTTACAAGCCCTAGTATCTTTTTTTCTGTGTAAAATCGAAGTTGCCTTTCCTCTTCCTGAAATCGTCTTATGGGTGAAATTCTAATACCAAAAATTTTCGTATTTCTAGTGTGTGTGGTGTACGTTGTTTTTCTTTCTGTGCAATAAGAGCAAAGAACAATAATAACAACAACAAGCAGCAGCAGCAGCAGCAGCAGCATGTTGCCAAGTGCTTGTTTCTCGCAATTGTTGCTATTATTGTTGTTGTAACCGTTAATGGCTTTTCTGTTTACTTTTTGCTCGTCCCCAAATGCGGGGCGTGTTCTTTGTTTTGTTTATAGTTTTTTTCTACTTCATTTTTTTTTTGTATTTTTGTAGAGCTGCTTAGCTAGATTTTTGCCATGTTATTTTTTATTATACCTTGACATAGGGTCTTACAAACGTGAGCAGAAATTCGGCGGGCATTAGTGACCCTAAAAGGGTTTAGCACTTATTATAATTCAAGGAAGTTCGACTATTAAATTACATAAAAAATATTGATAAATTCTGGTAGTTTTTCAATACATTTTGGACTTTTTTTTTTAAGCTTTGGATTAAAATCTGGAGAAAATAAAATTGTATAGTGCTTATATAATTGTTATAATTCAGTCAATACAGAAAGAAAGAAAGAAGAAAGTGAACGTATGCCGGCAGAGGCTGGGTGCTGTTATAATCAGTTAGTAGGTGCTCATATTTCTCTTTTTTAAAGAAGTATAAAGTGTTTTAAAATTGAATTCCTTATCATCTAACTTTTTACGCCTCCAAAACTTTTAATATTCAATTCTGTAATATAAATAATCAAACTCTGGAAGGGCATTTGTAGCCTTGGTGTCTCAGAACGCCTATTTTTTATATACTTAACGTTACGTACTTATTTCTGGTCGGTGGCCCAGTAGCAAAGCATTGAACTATGCTGAGTCTGAGAGTCAGATTCCGATTCTGGGTTGCCGGGCTGTGTGGGTTTGCCGTCGCGTCGTCGCGACTGTCATTAAATAGTTTGCCTTCTTTTTTTTTTCGTTGGTTATTATTACTATTTTTCCGCTATTGTTTTTATGTTTTTCTCTTCCCTCTTTTTTCTATTTATTTGTTTTGTTAACAATAAAAGATGGACGAATAACAAATGAAGCACATGAAAGCGAAAACAACAACAGCAACAGAAAGCCGTACAATTAGCAGTTTTTGCGGTCGCCAAAAGAGCTTGAACCGTAAAGGCTATAAACTAAGGGGTAGCACCTGGGAAAATTTTGCTGTAGAGAGGGTATAACTTAGTCTATTTAGTGGCAAATTTTTAAGAAATAATCTCTTACGGCAGATCTTGAATAAGTAATTTAAAGAAGGCACTTTAAGTAAGGCAATTTCAAGCTTTTAATTGGTATTAATGGCCATTAAAGCCCGAAATGCGAGCGAGAAATTTATTATATAAAATATATAAAAATGAGATGATCTTAATTGTATATTTAATGGGTAAATTCTTTAAATATTTTTCCTAATTATATATTTTATGAGTAAACTCTTTAAATATTTCTTGTAGTTATATATTTTATAGGTAATTACTTTAAATATTTTTCTTATTTATATATTTTATGGGAAAACTATTTAAATATTTCTTTAACTCTTTAAATGTTTATTTTATTTATATATTTTATAAGTAAACTTTTTAAATATTTCTCTAACTTTTTATATATTCTTTCTTAATTATATATTTTGTAGGTAATTACTTCAACTATTTATCTACATTTATATAATATAAAGATTATTTTCCACTATTCCTTGGTGAATATATTGGTTACTATATCTCTTTAAATAATAAAGTTTAAAGTGTTACTAAGTAAGATTTTCTTATTAGCTTTTAAGCCTCTTTTTTTACATGGTAACAACTAAGTCTCTACATTTCCGTTCCCCCTTTAAAGTCGCCTTACAATAATGGCTTGGAAATTGTGAGTTTAATTTTCCCATTCACTCTCGACGAGAGAGAATGAATAGCCGGACAATAGTCCGAGTAAGTGGCTCATTAGGTGTGGAGGAGGTCATGTGAACCATTTGGGGAGGCGGATTGCATAAGCATAAACGAGTCAGTCCCAGTCAGTCCGAGTCAGTCAGCCCTGGCCCAGTCCAGTCCAGTTCAGTCCAGCCCCTCGAGCGGCGTCTCCCGGGTGACGGACAATGGGGATACCTTAAAAGAAGTTGGAAAGAACGCACACCTGAGCTCAATCGTAAAGGTGGCGCGGCACCCACGGATCCAACTCCCTCGCAGCGGGGCTAATGGAATTTTAACGTTACGACAATGTAGCCCAACTCCCAGCAACCCACGAAAACCCACACCCAACGACCAGAATTAATGCGAACGTGGCGCATGCTGCTAATGTGTCCCTTATTAGCGGACGTACGCAATGCCATCCCTCATCCCAGTCCTAGTACTCGTCCTACTCCTCCTCATCCCCCAGCTTAGCCTCCGCTTTTCCTGCATCCTGTCCTCCACTAATCCACTGGAAACATCATTTTGAGCACCTGTTTAATTGCATTAATCACCAGGAGCAAACATTATTGCCATCGCCATCAGATGCCCCAACGATTAGGATGGGTGTGGGAGGGTGTCCTGATGGCTTCCTGAGCTCCCCGTTTCCCGCGCTTTTCCGCTTTTTCCCAGGCACTTTGAACTTTCGACCTCGACGCTAGCCGGGGAGTTAATGCTAATTTTTATGTACTTTCCTTTTTGGTCGCAGCTGGCTGGTAAGTGTCTCTTCGAGGGGGAATCCCCAACATAGTCGTAAACTGCACTAGTTATGGAAATAGTTCAGCGTTAGATATGGTTTTTGGGGATATTAAGTAGGAATAAACATTCGTTAAGTATTTATGACATGAATAAAGAAATTAAACTGGGAAGTTTAGGGAAAATATTTAAAGAAACCTTTATAATTTAAAATATAGCAGATATTATGTATATCAAGATTAAATATGGAAACTTAAAGGTTGGGAAACCATAAGCTTTAACTGCTATAAAGTTATCATAAGATTTTGTATTTACGAAATTATATATTCCCATTCAAATTCAATTTATTCTACAAAATTCTTTTATTTTCACACACTGCGCTTTTAGTATCGGGTATTTCATAGTAGAGGCTGTAGTTTATTATTTATGTTAAATACTAAATTAAAATATCTCCAATTTCTTTGTTTCTATTTATTATATATATATTTTGTAAGCATTATAAATATTTTGGTTGTGAAAATAATAAATTTCCCTTCAAAATCTATTTATTATGCAAAATTCTTTTACCTTATCGCACTAGCTTTGCGTACCGGCTATTTCATAGTAGAGGTCGTAGCTGTCTTACTTATTTTAAATATGAAATAAAAATATCTCCAATTCCTGTGTTTCTATTTATATTTTTCTTAAGCTTAAGTTCGAAGCCCCTAAAATATTTCTTCCATTCTAAAACCTCCTATTTACGAGGCACACTTTCCTCCATTCCTTGACTGTTTCTGCTGACCAATGCAATCATCCCCCCTCTTAGCCTTGGCTTCCGTGTGTGTCTTATTATCTGGCTTCTTCCTCTATAAACACTGCAATCAAATCGTTTCGCAATTGTCCGGCCACAATTTGTACGGGGGCTTACTTTGATGTCTGCGGAGAGGCCATAAAAGTGGGCGGAACCCGGTGACCGACAAATGTCGCCGCATAATCAAAGGGCATCGTCCTCAAGCCTCGCGACCAGAATAAACATCATGAAAGTGGGAATTATTAAACTAATACAGAGTAATATTTAAGGCTCATAGCGAGATTAGTTATTGGATTTACAGAATATATAGAACGATTCATGAAAATATCAAGTTAACAGCTGAGAAAGTAGAGAAGAAAGGGCATAAAGAAAAAGAGTTCGAAGGAGAGAGGGAACAAAATGTTGCCTTTCTTAGTAAAATTTTAGCAAAGAGTGCGCCTCGAATTCCCAAGTACGAATTTGGTGAGACGCAAGTACTCATAAGCCCGTAAATGTTGATGACCGATCATCAGCAAATTAGTACTGAAGAGGCCTGTTTATGAGAATTAAACCAGTCAAGTTAGCAAGCCCCTTAATATATATATATATTAAATAAATACCACTTATAATTGCTGGGTTACCTTTTTATTTCGGCTTTGTACATGGCTAGAATTTATTAAACTAAAAAAGGAACAATCATAATCAAATTAATGGGTTTTGGTTGAATAAATTTATTATTCACTATTATAATATTATTTATGGTTATAATAATTATTTTTTATTATATTAATTTAATAAATTTTAAATTTATTCAACCAAAAATTCAGATTCTAGAATTTACAATTTGAGCAAATAGGCTTAAATCAAAATTTATACATTTTAGAAATTCTAGCATTAGAAATCATAATCAAAATAAGTTAAATAAATCCAAGAATGGCTTTTTGTATATTTTCTTGTTCGTCATTCGTCGTCGTATAACAATAATTATTTAATAATAAATTAGACCGAATGCAATGACATGCATGTGTCAGTTGCTTGTGTGTCTTTAGACTTAATCCGTGTCATAGACTATTTCTAAGATTACGCAATATCGTAATTCGTGCATTGTTTAAAAAAAAATAAAAAAATAAGTGCATTATGCTTGTCAAGAGATTTTTGTGCCCAGGCTAATGGTGCCCGTCTTGGCGCACTTGGCGTACTTGGCGAACAGCTGCGTCAGCTTGGGCGTGAGGTTGTCCTGGCTCTCCTTGGACAGATTGCCCACGGCATAGGCCCAGTTCTTGAGCACCAGGCCCGGCTTGCAGGTGGACATGTTGATTTCCGGTACAAACTTGTGCGGCTCAACCGCCTCCGGGGGCTCCGAGATCGAGATCGATTGGTTCATCTGCTGCGGCGTGCGCACGGTGAGCGAGCTCTTGCGCTTCACCTGCTTGAAGATGTCGTCCATGTGGCGATAGTACTTGTGCCCCATCGTGCAGGCATTGTTGGGATCCAGGATCTTGAGGATGCGCATCTCGCGCACTGCGTACTGCAGGCCCAAGCGGCATTCGGTGACTGTAGGGGAATTATTTATATATTTAATTATATATTTAATATATTTATTTATATTTCATAGAAGGAAGGTTTAGGGAAGGAACTTCAGAAATATCGCCTAATAATCGATATTTTTCGGTAAAAATATATATAAATATAATTATATAATATAATTTCAAGAACAATAAGAAATTAGGGATGGGAAGGAAGGTTTAGGGAAGGAATCTAAGAAATATCGCCTAATAATCGATATTTTTCGCTAAAAATATATATAATTATAATTGTATAGTATAATTTCAAGAACAATAAGAAATTAGGGATGGGAGAGAAGGTTTAGGGAAGGAACTTAAGAAATATCGCCTAATAATCGATAATTTTCGGTAAAAATATATATAATTATAATTATATAATATAATTTAAAAAACAATATGAAATTAGGGATGGAAAGGAGGGTTTGGGGAAGGAACTTATGAAATATCGCCTAGTAATCGATATTTTTCGGTAAAGATATATATAATTATAATTATATAATATAATTTCAAGAAGAATATGAAATTAGGGATGGGAAGGAAGGTTTAGGGAAGGAACTTAAGAAATATCGCCTAATAATCTAATAATAATATTTTTCGGTATTTTTTTTTAGTATGTATAGAAACTTTCGGGGCGAATGGTGAACGGATGGTCCATTTTTTTCACATTTAAAATAATGGATCATTCTCGAGAATGGAGCTGAATGTGACAGTGGAATAAGGCTATTAGTCTGATTTGGATACCTGTGATCTTCAGCTCCTTGGAGACGCGCACCCAGGCCGTGCGCTTGTTGACTGTGGGCGCCTTGAGGAAGGTGTGCGGGTAGCGGCGCAGCATGCGGGTCAGCTCGAAGGCTCCGATGGTGGGCAGGGTGTAGGCGGGGCGACGCCCCGCATTCTGTTTCTGCCTCCTGGGCGGGGGAATCAGCTTGGGCTCGGGCATCAGCTTGGCCAGGGCCGCAGGCGCCTCTCCTCCCCCGGAGGCCTGGCTTGTAGCTGGGAAGCTGCTGAGCTGGCCCGTGAGCAGGCGCTTGGCCTCCTCCGAGCACCAGGGCATGGGCTCCTTGGAGACGCGGGCCAGGAGAGCTGTGGTCTTGCTCTTGTCCCCCGAATCGGAGCAGGCCAAAGCCTCGAACATGCTGCAGCGCTTCACCTCCTCCAAGATCTTGTTGTGTACGATGTAGTAGTACGGTTCCAGAGGATGATAGTGGACATCGGCCAAAAACTTGAGCTGCTCCAGGGCCTGCCACCAGTTCTGCGGCCACGGGTTCTCAATGCCCCGCTCCAGGTCCTCCATGTAGGTGCGGAAGGCGAACTTGAACATGGACCAGATGTCGTGGTGATTCACTGAAAATAGAGATAAATAAAGGGAAAAGGAGAGCAAGAGGCGCCACTTACGATCGGGAAACTTGATCCTGGCCTCGCGCCACACCGCCTGGCGCTCCTTGTCCGTGTACTGGCGCGGCGATTGCTCTGGCTCCCCGGGCCTGGGCTTGCGCAGCTCCCAATACAAATGCTCATGGCTCCGGAAGTGACGTATCAGCTCCGGCATCACATCCTTGTGCTTCATCCAGTCGTACTTCCTTGCAATCTCATCGAACTTGCTGAACAAGCGATGCGACTTCTCCCACACCTTTTGGCCGCCCTTGAACGGACGCATTAGCTCGAACATGGGCGCTATCAGCGGGAACACGCTCATGTTGTTGGCCAGGAAGTGCCAGCAAGCCCTCAAAGCCACCTCTGTGGGGATTGGGAGGTTACCTACCAGGATTTATGGTAAGCAAAGGCTGGAACTCACCTGGCATGTGGAATTTTTGGGATATAATCTGCCAGAAGCCATCGCACTTGGTCTTGAGCTGTGGGTCCTTGCTGTGCAGCTGCGGCACTGCCATCACCTCGCGTATGAGAGTCGCCGTCCTCACCATGTTGAGGTGGTACTGACAGTGGAGTCCTCCGCCCCAGATGTGTAGGGAGTTCCCAGCACTGGCACTGTGGACGAGGTTCACATTGATGGCGCTCATGTGGACGCCCGGGGGGTTGGCTCCAAAGTCGGTGCGGATTTCTGTGGTGTTCTTTGAGGTGGAAGGTACTGGGTCGACTGAGGGAGCTGCTGCTGTTGCTGGGGGAGTTGCTTTTGGGGGAGCTGCTGCTGGAGGAGCTGCTTTTGGGGGAGATGCTGCTGGGGGAGCTGCTGCTGGGGGAGCTGCTCCTGCTGCTAAGGGAGCTGCTTTTGGGGGAGATGCTGCTAAGGGAGCTGCTGCTGCTGGGGGAGCTGCTCCTGCTGCTAAGGGAGCTGCTTTTGGGGGAGTTGCTGCTGGGGAAGCTGGAGGAGCTGCTGCTGGTGTGGCTTCCGCTGGTGGAGCTCCATTCCTGGCCGGTGATGGTGGCAGGACTGTGGCCGTGGCTCTTATTATCTTGGGAGATGCTGCTGCTGCTGCTGTGGGTGCTGGAGCTGCTCTAGGTGGTGATAGTGATGCCCCAGCTTTCTCTGGATACACGGTTATGGATATGGGTGCTCCGCTCTTTCTTCCTTCTCCTCCTGCTGCTGGGTTGCTTGCTCCCGCTCCCGCTCCCGCCTTGGCCGGCGACAATACCGGCAGACTCGTCGAAGGCCATGGCTCCCAGTCGTTGTTGGGCCCAGGATGAAGGATCCTGACCACAGGAGTTGAGGGCAAGAGCTTGGCCATTTGTGGCAGCGTTGGCGGTGGCAGTGTCGCTGGTGGTTCGCTGAGCAGGGCGCCCAGTGCCGACACTGGTGGATTATAGCGTGGCCGGACCACTGGATGCATTTGCCCACTCAGCGGCATTCGCGGGGGCTGACAGCGGGTTATCTGCAGGCCAGGACGATGGGGGAACAGGCGCACCGTGTTGGGCAGTGGCGGTGGTATGGGCATGATCTTCATGGGACTGGGCAGCTGTACGGCCGGATGGGAGACACGGACGGCGCCCGAAGTGGTGGGAATCACAAAGGTTTGCAGTGGGAGCTCCGGGGAGATGTTGGTGCTGCTGCTCCGGGGAGTGAGCATGTTCTGCTTCTTCATGGCGGGCGGGTAGACAATGGCTATGGGCAGGCGCGGCGGTTCCTGAGGAGGCTTGGCGGGAGGCTGTAGCTTGGTGGGAGACTGCAGCTTGGTGGGAGGCTGTAGCTTGGCGGGAGACTGCTGCTTGGTGGGCGACTGCTGCTTGGCGGGAGACTGCGGCACCTTCTTGACGGGCTGCGGCAGCGGTCCCAGCTTGACGGAAGGCAGCATGACCCGTTTGGCGGGCGGCTCACGCGCACCAGAGGAGACCTCACCATTGAAGGAACGCTTCTGAATGGCCCCCCGCTTCAAGGCTCGGACCGCCACCAGGCGGACAATGCCGCTGAGGGCGTTCTCAAAGTACCACTTGTCCTGCAGCTGATAGCCCGCATGCCGCATGGCCAGCAGCTCGTTGTGAAAGGTGCGCAGCACCAGCCAGGTGACCTCACAGCGCTCCGGCCCAAGGCCCACCTTCTTGTCCACCGCCAGCCAGAGCTCATCGTAGCGCGCCGGCTTCGTGCAGTCCTTCTTCATGCACTCCTCCACGATCTGGACGTGGTCGAGCATGGTGCGCATCGCATTGATAAGGGCCAGGACGCTGCGAAAGTTATCGATGGGCGAGTGCCAGCCGTTGGACAGGTACTTGGAGGTCTTGCAGACGGAACTGCGCATGTTCAGGACATGGGCACGGAGGAAGGACATCTGCTGGCACAGCTCCGACTCGCTGCAGTGGACGGGACTGTGGGTGACCTCCCACTCGTAGCGTATCTGAAGGGTTAGCCAGCTCTTCATCAGCTTGGTGGCCTTGTCGCTCAGCTCGTTGGCTATGGAGCCCCAGATGAGACCGCGATGCCGGAAGTTGGCGTATTGCGGATGCAGTGGGTCATAGAGCTGCGGATAGGCACTGACCGCCTCGATCAGGCGACGGTGCTCGCTGGTGCAGCGAAAGGCGGTGGCGTCCTCCACGGAGTCCACATCGATGATGTCCCCGGGCGGTAGATCCACGGTCTCCACATCGATCACTTCTTCGGGTTCGGTCTCGACTGGAGCAGCAGCAGGAGCAGGAGCAGCTGGAGCAGCAGCAGGAGCAGGAGCAGGAGCAGCAGCAGGAGCAGCAGGAGCAGGAGCAGGAGCAGCTGGAGCAGCAGCAGGAGCAGCGGGAGCCGCTTCTGGCATCATCTGGCGCGGAAAGCGGGCCACGTGCGGGTAGAGGAAGAGCAGCTCCTCCTCATGCCGCAGGCAGGGACGCCGGCGGAGTGTCTCCCCTCGCTGCGCCGCGCTGCGGTGGAAGGCGCGCAGGCGACGCACATGCTGCTGGTAGCGGTAACGCAGCTCCGACCAGGACATCAAGCATTGGGTCAGCTCGATTTTAAGGCCGCTGGCGATGCGCTGCCACAGCTGCTCCTTGTGGTCGTCGTCGCGAAAGCGCGGATGCCGGGCGTCGTACAGGGCCGGGTGTCGGCGGACCAGAGCTATGAGGCGCCTCTCCTCCTCGCAGGCCCCTAAAACAGTGATGGGACCCTTGGCCATGGCTGCCTGTAGGGATGCCGGAGACTCCTCCAGCTGCTCCTTGGCCTCATCTATGATCAGCGGGTTGTCCTCTCCCGGCGAGCTGCGCCCGTCCACGGCGATGGCCTCCACCGCGTCCATGGAGGCGCTGCGCAGGAGGCAACGTTTAACGGCCAGATATCCGGGACTAGTGCTGGGCGAACGGGTGCTCCGCTGTGCTCTTCGTGCTGCGAGTAACGCGCCGGCTGCCGACGCGTTCGGGAACAATGGCCAGAATGGCTAGGCGTTTTACGGAGGCCGGTTCAAGCAGTTGCGGGTTTTCGAGACGCCAGAAATTTGGCAAGTTGCTTGTCGGCCGGTGCTGCCAACTTGGCTGTTTTTTTGGCCGGACCTGGCTTGAGCTAAAACGGTCAGTCTTTGTTTCATAAAAATAATTTGCTAATTTAATGTTCTAACCATTTTCTTGTACGTCTGCAATGCTTTGATTACTTAGATGGTATTTTCTTGCTGCTTATTAAGAAATCTAGCTTTTTTTTGGTTTGTTTTTGTTGGACTTATTTGCCGATAGTTGGCAGCACTGATATCGGTGATACATCGGTGGAGCTGTCAAACCATCGACCATAGTATCGTACTATCGATGTTTTTACAGTCAACTTGCCGACGGCGTTGCCACTTTGCTCGGCTGCCAGTCGATAGTTTCGAATACGGCAACGCGGACGAAGAAAACATCAACGGAATTTGTTGCATGAATTTTTTTCACCGATAAAATTTTTCATGCATGAATTTTTTTCATGCATGAAGTTTTTTCATGCATGAATTTTTTTCATCGATGAATTTTTTTCTTCGATGAATTTTTTTCATCGATGAATTTCTTTCATCGATGAATTTTTTTCATCGATGAATTTTTTGTATCGATGAATTTTTTTCACTGATGAATTTTTTTCACAGATGAATTTTTTTCATCGATGAATGTTTTTCATCGATGAATTTTTTTCATCGATGAATTTTTTTCATCGATGAATTTTTTTCATCGATGAATTTTTTTCATCGATGAATTTTTAATGTTTGTTTTAATGTGACGATGGCACATTCAACTCCAAAAATTTCTGATACCAAATTTTGTGACGATTAATAGTTATTTAAACAAAAATATTTAAAAAGTTTTTAATTAGTTTCAATATCGGCACACTGCCCATTTTGCCTTGTTAAATTTTTCAGCTAAGTGCCGATTTTGAAACTAATTAAAAACTTTTTAAGTATTTTTGTTTAAATAACTATTAATCGTCACAAAATTTGGCACCAGAAATTTTTGGAGTTGAATGTGCCATCGTCACATTCATCTCACCTCGTTAAGAGGTGTTTTTATTTGATAGAGAAATAACTTTCCCTGGGAGGCTCAGCAGGAACATAGTTTACGCATAGTTTATGCATTATTTACTTTGCCCCTTGCAATTGGTTTACGCATTTTTTTTATAAAATATTTTACATATTAATAAAATTCCTACGAACTGTAAATAAATTTCAAAATATCTGTATTACAAATATATGTGGCCTGGGAGGCTCAGCAGGAACATAGTTTACGCCTATTTACTTTGCCCCTTGTATTGCTCATTGCATTTGGTTTATGCATTTTTTTTTAATAAAATATTTTCCATATTAATAACATTCCTACGAACTGTAAAAAAATTTCAAAATTTCTGTATTAAAAATATATGTTATAATTGAAAAGATAGAGAAATAGAGAAATAACTTTCCTTGGGAGGCTCAGCAGGAACATAGTTTACGCATTATTTACTTTTGCCCCTTGTATTGCTCATTGCATTTGGTTTATGCATTTTTTTTTTATAAAATATTTTCTATATTAATAACATTCCTACGAACTGTAAATAAATTTCAAATTTTCTGTATTAAAAATATATGTGGCCTGGGAGGCTCAGCAGGAACATAGCTTACGCATAGTTTACGCATTATTTACTTTTGCCCCTTGTATTGCTCATTGCGTTTGGTTTACGCATTTGTTTTAATAAAATATTTTCCATATTAATAACATTCCTACGAACTGTAAATAAATTTCAAAATTTCTGTATTCAAAATATATGTTATAATTGAAAAGATAGAGAAATAGAGAAATAACTTTCCCAACTAAACTTTTAGTTTTCCGGTTTTTTATAAATAAATTTGCATTATTTATTATTTATTTATAATTAACAAAAAATAATACAATTTACATCAAGCAGCACTTGGCTGATTCTCTTTTTATTCCTCTGCTTGGACTCGGATCGGATCGATATGGAGATTTGCTACGCATATGGCGAGAAAATCGAGTACCTTGAGGAGGTTTCAACCATGTTGTTGTGGCTGTTGATTTGGCATCAGCCATTAAAAGTGGATCGGTGGCATCCATATCCCCGCAATGAAAAAAGACCATATGTCTATTTTAAAAAACTTTTTAAAATTACAACTTCCAGAAATTCCAGGGAGAAGAAGCCATCAGCAAATACCACTAAAAATGGGTCTGCCTATGACCTTACCCGAAATTAAAATAATTATTCTAAAACTCAAGCGAATGAGCAAAGAAGCTGCATCAAAAATTATTACCCATAAAAGGTAGAAGGTACTTTCAGTAGAAACTTATGTAAAGAGACGATAATTATTATCTGGAAGAATGTGCAGACCTAATTAAAAAATCTGACCACACGATTAGAAGCAAACAATTCTATCATACCTCTAACCCATAAAATTACAACTTCCAGAAATTTCAGTGAGAAGAGCGCCTCAGCTTTTATGATTGAAAAAGGGTCTGCCTATGACCTTACGCGAAATTAGAATAAATATTCTAAACAATTCCTATCATACCCATAAAATTTCAACCAAACTATCACCAATAAATTAACGACCCACGGAAAGTCCGGGGAGAAGGAAAACATAATATTTTAACCAAACTATCACCAATAAATTAACGACCCACGGAAAGTCCGGGGGGAAGGAAAACAAACATCCAGTAGAAACTTATGTAAAGAGACGAGATATATTATCTGAATGAACATGTAGCCTTTAGTACAAAATCTGACCACAAGTTTGCCATCTTTCGACTAAAGTCGGTCGTACTATTTGTGCTCAATGTGAGTGGCAGTTCGTTATTCTGCAAACCCGTTTTCAATAATTGCACTGCACACAGCGACACTAATCCCATCTACTATTCGATTCCATAGGATTCTTAAACTGACCTTATTTAACAAAGCTCGATTAATTTAAGATCTGGCAAACTAATCGCAGCAGAAGAAGCAGAAGTACTTTTCTGCGGCCGGGGAATAATAAGCTGAAGGGAAAACAGAACGCAGCGTAATGACGTCGACATCACCGGCGGGCGCATTATTTAGCGGGCATTATTTTTAGACGCGCGAATAGCTAATGCTTTATAGAATGTATTAGATATTTGTGCAGCTGCTAGCTAATGCCAAATAGACTCCGTGGCGCAACGGTAGCGCGTCTGACTCCAGATCAGAAGGTTGCGTGTTCAAATCACGTCGGGGTCAAGTTGAAGACTTTTTTTTTTAATTGTAAATGCAAATATTTTTTAAGATGCTAGCTCCCTTATCGTAGGATTTAAACACAAAAGCAAAATGTTTCTCCAGAATCATGTGCGTAAAACTCCTAGTGTCTGGGAGGGCCACGATTCGACGAAATTTAAAGAGAATGCATGAATGAATGAACTTAGGCACAAATGATAGCTGCATATATTTAATTAAATATAATAGAATAAGCACAATACCCTCCCCAGGCCATAAAAAGAAAAAAAATATATCTCCACAGGCGTCCCATTTGCAGCGGATGTGCAAAAACTTGACGCTCCGCGGAGAGGCAAGCAGAGTCCCACAGCGACAGCAGCAGCAACGCAAGCCATTCAACAAACATTGATATTTTTTTGTCTTGAAATGAGCTGCTGCCTGAGCTGCTACTCGGGCCGCCTGAGCTGCTCCACAGCAGCCCGCTACTCGGGCCGCCTGAGCTGCTTTCACAGCAGCCCGCTACTCGGGCCGCCTGAGCTGCTTCCACAGCAGCCCGCTACTCGGGCCGCCTGAGCTGCTTTCACAGCAGCCCGCTACTCGGGCCGCCTGAGCTGCTCCACAGCAGCCCGCTACTCGGGCCGCCTGAGTTGCTCCACAGCAGCCCGCTACTCGGGCCGCCTGAGCTGCTTTCACAGCAGCCCGCTACTCGGGCCGCCTGAGCTGCTTCCACAGCAGCCCGCTACTCGGACCACCTGAGCTGCTTCCAAAGCAGAATGTAGAATTAATATTACATTTTCCAAATCCCAGGCGGTTGTGGACCCTGCTCCTGCCAGGGGTTGCGGAAATAGCAGCTCCGCTCAAAAAGGGATGAATTCTTTCTTTACAATAGAGAAATCAATTTCTTGGAAAAAGAAATAAAAGCTTTTTAAATAAGAAATAATTTTCTTAAAAGGGAACACTTCTTATAATAAGAAAATATTTTCTAAATCCATAAAATGTATAGAATATCATTTGAATTTATTTTGTAACTGCATTTTGATATTCGAACACATGGCGCAGCGCTCGCGCTCTCTCCGGCTGTACGCGCGTCGGCGGACGGTAGACTTTAGGCGCCCTGGGCTGCCGCTGTTTGGGCCTAGGAAAGATGAGCGCCTTCTCGTACCCCTCGTCTATCTGTTCACTCTTTACCGCAGGCAAGCGGTAGACGCAACGCTCCTTTGTCGTATTCTTCGGCAACACGGCATTATCACAAATTGGGGAAAGTTTGATATGAAAGTCCCGGGTGGCCTTTTACTACTTTTACCCGAAAAGAATTACTATAATTAACATTTACCAGCTTAGGCAGACAAGTGACGGTAGCTGGCCCGCGATTTGTGCCACGACGTCGGTGTCTTGTTAAAGCCAAAGAGATTCTCCTCCTCATCCCGCTTTGACCGGCCCACCGGTATGGGCAGTGTGCGCGCGGTGCGTTGCACTCTTGGTATGCGGGCCACCACGGTCTCGGCGGGCGGCAGCAGGGTCTGCATCAGGAGGTACACACCCGCCTTGCTATCCACCTCCGGCGGCGCCTCTTCAAGCGACATTCTCAGTAAAAATACTTAGCGCCCCTCTCTGCGATTCTCATACTTCCTAC